>JANSTQ010145772.1:0-12325 GCA_026167885.1 Bergia puertoricense
GCAATCGATGATGTAGAAAGTGGATTTCTTAAAACAATTGTTGGTACACTGCACAACAGAAACGGTGCAATCGATGACGTAGAAATGGATTTCTTAAAACAATTGTTGATGCACAACAGAAACGGTGCAATCGATGATGTAGAAAGTGGATTTCTTAAACAATTGTTGGTACACTGCATAACAGAAACGGCGCAATCGATGATGTAGAAAGTGGATTTCTTAAACAATTGTTGGTACACTGCACAACAGAAACGGTGCAATCGATGGTGTAGAAATGGATTTTTTAAACAATTGTTGGTACACTGCACAACAGAAACGGCGCAATCGATGACGTAGAAAGTGGATTTCTTAAAACAATTGTTGATGCACAACAGAAACGGCGCAATCAATGATGTAGAAAGTGGATTTCTTAAAACAATTGTTGATGCACAACAGAAACGGCGCAATCGATGATATAGAAAGTGGATTTCTTAAAACAATTGTTGGTGCACAACAGAAACGGCGCAATCGATGATGTAGAAAGTGGACTTCTTAAAACAACTGATGATGCACGACAGAGACGGTGCAATTGATAATGTGGAAAGTGGATTTCTGAGAATAGTTGTTGGTGCACAACATTAACAGTGCAAATGATGATGTAGCAAGTGGACAAAAAAGGTTGATAAAAACCTTCGAAAGCAAAATGAATGAAGGTTCAAAAGTCTGTCCCTGCCCAAAGAATTACACACATTTTAGGTATCCTACTGATGATCAGTTACTGATTTGCGTTTTATTTAAGCAACATTATAGTTGCCTGTACAGTTATAATACAGATATTTAAAAAAATTAAAACTGGTAATAGTAGGAGTTTGATTGTTGTTCGTTTTCGCTGAAACTCCTGGCATTGTCCATGAAGAGCGTTTGGCATTTTTGAAAAGCCATCCATAAACATTTTAAATTGTCGTACGTTTAAATTATTGCAATATAATGTATTAGTATAAGCCCAACAAGTAATTATTACTTTTCGCGTGCTGTGATTACTATTCACCTTTTTCCATTCATGTGTGAAACAAGACAAAATGGCGACCCGTTTCACTTGTTTCCAATAAAGAATGAACGAGGTTCTAACTCCAGAGATCACAAAAGAAAGCCACAAAACTTGGTATGTCAGTTTTCAATGGTAAGTTTTTTCTATTGGCTTGCTTTCGACACTACAGTTTCGCAAAACAAGGAAACATTTTTGTGGAGTTACCAGCAAAATTGACAAAAATGTTGTTGGCTGTGGTTGTCAGATAAGATGTGGCGATTATTTTTCATTTGTTCTTTTGAGGTATTAAACTTAAAACAAATTTTTTTAAAAAGTCATATTTACTTATTGGGTTTATTCTAAATAAATCATTCCCCTCAATCTTGGTGCCCAGCGATAGATATTTAACTCGCTGCTTCGCAGCTTGCCAAATATCCACCACTAGTCACCTTGATTTCAGAGAATAACTGTTAATTAGTATATTTAAAAATAAAATTGCAGTTAAACTGTACTTTTAACTTTCTTACAACAGATCAGGAAGTCCATTCTGAAATAACCCTAAATCTTTATCCAAAACAGGATTTGAATGAAATTGCTTCTATACATAAGTACAAATCTTTAAAGCATAATATCGTATGAATACATATGGGCTGTTTCAGAACCAGATAGAAATATCTTTCTACTTTCAGAATTCACTTTTGTTTGGTTGGAATATTTAAAACAGCCTACTAAACATAAGCACTAAGCACCTGTTCCTCCAGGTTGGGGGTTGGGTGTGGGGCTAACGACTCCACCCTGTAAAACTAATCCTGTTATGGAAACCAATGCAATTGCTACTATTAATGCAAATGGTCCCGATTACTGAACATATTAAACAGACACTTCAGGGGCACTACAAATGAGAGTTTTGCAAACCAACAAGATTCTTTTGAAGGAACTGCAAAGTCTTCAACCAAGAATCTTCCTGTGCATGGGCATGTGGTTTAGCTTTTCCTCCATATGCCACATAAACCTTGTACTGACCATGGAACACCAAAGGAATGTTTAGGGTGTATGGAACATCAATGACATGGCCTGCATCAGGATAAACAACAACTGAACACTGCGAGCCTTTGCCGTGCTTTTTCATGGTTTCTTGGATCTTCCAAGCATACTCTGGCTGTGACATGTTCTTGTCACCTGCACCACAGATGAGTAAAATGGGGGCTTCAATATTCTCAACAGGAATTCTCCCTTCAGAAACATCTTGGTCAATGGGTATAGGATGAAAGCAGTCCCTAAGTGCCATGGCACCATCCTCAACCTTAATTAACTCTGTTTTAATTACTTGACACTTGCTAAGCTTGCCTTTTATATTGACAGGGAAAAGAACATTCACTTGTGGTGCTGAAATGTTTACTATAGCTTTTACATCTTTCCTAACAGATGCCAGATGCATTGCCATTTGAGCCCCAAGAGAAATTCCAACAAGTCCAAGTCCAAGGTTTGAATTCACCTGTGGGTGTCTTAGGAGCCAATCAGCAGCTTCTTCAAAGTAATGGACATCAAGAACTAAGGTTGTAAGATCTTTTGGCAGGTCATCATAACCAAAGTAAGCTAGAGCAAGTGCTGCAAAGCCATGAGAAGCTAAAAGGGCAGCTTTGAGTTCATAAAGACCTCCAGCACTTCCTTTTAACTCAATAATACCTGAAAAGTATAAAGTACATAATGGAAATTGGGACAAAACTAATTAATGATCAATATTTTGTCTAACTGTAACAAAATTATTGCTTGCTTTGGGTGCAATATATAACATGGTTTAAGTTTATACAAGCTGAAAATCATTAAATTTTTAAGATCATGACAGCAATTTAGTGTCTTTAGTACACATTTGGGTATAAACATGCAACCAGGGACAATGTTTTGTATGGTGGGGTGTCCGATGTCTGTCAATATGAGTATCCAGTGACCTCTCACTTCCATATATTTTCACTTTCATTTTATTTTGTTGTTTGCCAGTCGAAACAGGAGTAGCTTGTTTTCACAAGGAGTGAAAGGGCCCCAGGAATGAGGTTGCACAACCCACCCCTCATGCCAAAACTGGGGAACTGTAGAGGGAGGGGTGGCGGTGGGGGCTAAATAGGAGATGTCACAACCAAAGAATATCATGTTTGGTGAAATTACTTAAAATTTTGGCTTTTTGAAATTTGGCAATAAATTGATACCAATAGTTTTCAAAGCAGCAAAAAATGAAAGAAAAGTTAGAAAACCGTTTATTTTACTTTAATTGGTATTTTTTGGGAAAGTATTTAAGCGCACTGGTACCTGGAAAAGGTCCTTTTCCCGGTGGTAGGAACAGGGCCCCTCGGATTCTCCCTTCTCGGACCATAATTCTTTGTACTCCTGGCTTACAATATAACCGCTCAATGGAACTGGAAACAAGTGCCGGTGGTTGAAGGCCCGCCGTCTCAAATTCCTCATCAGAATTTTGGCTTGGATCAACATGGTCGTCAAACACACTAAGACTGTAACGCAGTGGCTCCATTACGTCCTTCTTCGTAATTGAACTGCCTTTCCTCAAGCCTGGCACACCCTCCAAACTCCAGAGTAAGCCCATTGGCTCAATACCGGTGTACGACCCGCCAGTCGACGGCTGAGACGAAACGAGGACCTCGCCAGCTTCATTGCTTTGGTAGAAGGCGTGGGACACAAACACTTTGTTTGATTCGTCGACGATTTTCGCCTGGAGAGTAACATTCTGTTTAGGGGATAGTCCCTTCACTCTGATATCAATCTTTTCGTCGGCCAAAGTTGTAGGAGACCCGATACACAGTTCAGCTTTTGTGGACGTTGACATAGTGGTAGTTCTTGAAGTTGAATGAAAATGAAAGTTAAATAGCGTTGATATTGTTGGTCTCCAAACACTAGAATATCTAGTCACAAAAACCTTCAAAAATAGTGTTGGCCTCCAGTAAACTGATGTTAGAATGACTTTCCCCAGCATTCCTCGGACGAGATCATCGATTGCGGTTGTATCTCTCTTTTAAAAAATCAAAAAAAACCGAAATTGCAATAAGCTGGTAGAAGCCATGCCACCGCTCCTTCACACACGTCAAACCTGGGTACCAATAATATTTCAAAATGGCGGCTTGTATGTGTATTAAAGGAAGCAAGATGGTTTGATGTCGTTTGATTAACCTGGAATTCGGCAGATATCTAAGCTTTTTTGCTTTTCATTGAAAAATCAGTCCCAAAGGGAAACGAAAATATGGTGAACCTGAGCAATTTTCAATGTGCACGTAAACCATTGCTAATTTACGGTGTGAAGAGAGGCCAAGTTCCGACAAAACTGCGACCTCATGTTTTGTCAAAGAGACAAGATCAAGGGCGTAAGTCAAAACGTGTTGACCTCTAGAAATCCATTAACTGCACATTATTATAAAAACCTTAAGATTAAACTTTTCAATGTTATATTACAATTATTATATACCCGAATCACTAACCCAGGTCATTTCACACAGGCGCTGCTTGTGTAGATGAAATGTTTAAGCTTCTTGGTTGTTGGAAGAGAAGTAGCTATGATGATAACAGATGTCCAAATGAGATTAATGCATTCATGAATTGTGCAGCCAGACAGGTACTTTCTGTTGTATATTTTCATTATTCGTAGATAAAAAGTGGAGGAGTGTGTGTGTGTCTGTATGTGTGTTGGTGGGTGGGGGTACATCACGATTACAGTTTTGCATTTTACATATTAGGAAACATCAAATTACGTTATCAGGGAAAGCATTTCAGTTCAATTATGATTTACAGAGAATATTTCACAAAAACCACGAAACACAGGACACTAAAATGCCTAATTGCAGAGTCATGAAAATGCCCCCCCTTCCCTAAAAAGAAGTAAGATTTTCTGAAGCAGTACTTCAAATAACTGGATATTCATTATTGCAGTAGTTCATTGTTGATTTACCAGTATTAAAGTTATTTCTTCTTCCATAACTTTCAGATTCCACTGAATTTTCAAATTAATGGTGCCTCCATGTTTGATTTTGAGTAATAAGAATGCAAGTTATGGCAGTTTAATGCCATTTTTCATGTAAATTAGCTCCAGCTTAGCTTTTGAAAGTGTTGGTACAGTTGACTCCTGATAACTCAAACCTTCAAGGGAAATGGAAAAATGTTTGAGTTTTCAAGAGTTCGAGTTATTGAGGGTAAAATTATAAAGAAAACAACTCGAAGGGAAAACAAAACTATTTCGAGTTAATTGGAGGTTTGAGTTACTGCGGGTTGAGTTAACAGGAGTCAGCTGTAAGTTTAAACACTTATTGATTACAGTTTATTAAAGATTAGTGTTAGCACTTATTTGTGTTTCAAATAAATAAATAAATAAAATATGATCAAGGTATAATCTGGGTCCATAATCTTTGTGAGGAGGTAAAGTGTGACTGTTAGAATGCACCGAACCCTTTACTTTCATTCTACTGATGCCATGTATGGTGATATATAACCAAGACTTAAAAAGAAAATGGGGCTCTTTCAGAGTATGGAATCAAAAAAATTATGATGGTTAGTTAATACAAAATTTAAAACAAATGGTTGTTTTGACCATGTTGTGAGATCCTGGCATAAGCAAGGAATGTATATATGTGTTAGTTTCTCTTTTATTCAATTAGAAATGAAAAAAAAATTGACATACTTTTATTTGTGTTTGAAGTTTTAATGAAAATAAAAAATTAAAATGTTTGGCATTGATCTCGTAAGCCTTTCTGAAGCTATTTCCTTTAAAAAAGACAAAAGTAAATTTGCTAAGTTTTAGAAATTGCTTATCCAGAGCATGTACCAATGCTTGATTCACCAGGAAAATGGCACATGGGTAATTGAGTTAATTCTTGTCTATGTTCCTTTACTTTCTTTTCACTTGCTACAGATGCTAAGTCTTACTGACAAGGAAATTTGTAAAAAGACATTTTAGAAACCTAGATTTTGACGTTTTATCAGAAAATGAAACTTATACATTGTTTCAAATTGTCTTTTCCTAGCAAAAACAGAAATCAGCCTCTGACAAGTCGAGCAAAAGTTGGACTCAAGCTGAGGTTAACTCCATGTTGAAGCATTACACCGAACAAGTGAAAAGACCAAGAACCCATTGAACATGTAAAATGGTACTCTGGATATTACAAGAATAGCCTTCATTTAGTGCTTGCTTTTGCAGCATTTGATCAACCTCCACTGTTATGAGTGAAGTTTTAGTTTTGGCACCAAGGGTACAGAATGAACATTTCTTCCTTGCTTGAAGCAGTTAAAAAAATAGAACGTGATTGAAGAATATCGATGAAAACTATATAGTCGGCAGACAGCTTCAAAGAAAGGTCTGCTGAAGATCTGAATTTTCGTTAGACCTGGCGGGTCTCTTTTTTCAGGGATCTGAGTTTTCAATAAATCTGAGGAATCAAACTTTTCTGGGCAAATTTTCTGATACATCTGAGGTTTCAGAGTTGTGTGGGTGTGAGGTTTGAGTTTTCGGTACATCCAGCCTTGATGTATTGCACAATGAGAATATTGGCAAAGTACCTGTAGGCTAAGGCTGAACAATCTTGATAATATAAATGAACAGTTCTTTCAAAAACGCATTTTGCAAACCTCAATGCACTAATTGACACTAACAAGTAAAAATTAAGGTTATCAATTTAAAAATATTATGAAGTTAAAGATAAAATTCATCTTAAATGGTACAACTACTCAAATAAAAGGTTAAAAGTAAGTTTGTTTAAAAATATAGGCCTTAAGGCTAGATTTGAAAGTTGTAAGAGACGTAGATGAGTGAAGATAGTTTGATGAAGCATTCCAGAGTTTTGGGCAAGATACTGTTTTGGAAGAAGGAACATTATTTTGTCAGTTAATTTCGGGGTTGTCACCTATTTGGTGACTGTAACCTTGCAAAGGCTGTTCCAAACAATGACTCAAATGACCATGAAAAGCTGCAAAGTGATACCCTGTTCCAGACTCGAAACAAGAAAAGCATGCCCTGTTCTTGACTCTAACTCTTACTCTAACATTTGGCATCCTGTTCCTGAACAAAACACCGTAATTTATAGTCCTTGTTCTTGACCAAAACACCGTAATTTATATACCCTGTTGTTGACCGAAAGGCTTGAAGACCATACCCTGGACAGCAGCACATACCCGTACAGAAAATATACCATATTATGGGAGTACCCCCCCCCCCCAGGTCGTGAAGACCATAATTAGAAGAATTTCGTTGTAAATTTCAAAATCTCAGAACGGCAAGAATAACTTGAAACTTCAACCGTCTGCTGTCACCTTTCGGTCAAGAAAACCGAAAAACTCTAACTTGCAGTCAAATCATCTTTTGGATCCGTTATTTCGATATTTGGAAAGAACATCGTGTTGCAGCAATTTTGTCTTTATGGATTTGAATATGGATTATCTGATTGTTTGGAATGAAAGAAAGTAATTTTTGAATGAGAGAGACCCGCCGACTTGTCGCCGTTTTCAAAATGTTCGGACAAGTCTTGAAGCTTTGTCTGAAACTTCGCCACATTGTTGAAAACTACCGAGTGATAACTTGAATCGCCTCTTGGCGAGTGTAAGGGCTTACTTCCAATTACTTGAATCGCCTCTTGGCGAGTGTAAGGGCTTACTTCCAATTACTTGAATCGCCTCTTGGCGAGTGCAAGGGCTTACTTCCAATTACTTGAATCGCCTCTTGGCGAGTGTAAGGGCTTACTTCCAATTACTTGAATCGCCTCTTGGCGAGTGTAAGGGCTTACTTCCAATTACTTGAATCGCCTCTTGGCCAAATTCAAATGCGGAAATTGCACTGCTCTTTCGCGATATTTTATAACGGTTCTTCGTTCCATTTTCAAAATTTATAGAAATAAATGTTCCTCTCTCAGTCTCGGTCGGAGCTGTTCTTTATATCATGTTCTTAATTTTTGCTCGGTTTGAGCCTCATTAACGTTCTTATAAAAATGGTACGTACGTTCTTATATAGAAAGAAAGAAAGTGGGAATGACCTGGGATTAGACACACATGAGACGACGTAAGAAATAACGTCTACTTTGCTGTCCTCAGCCCTCAGGGCCGGCGGAAGTTCAGAGTCACTGGGGGTGCTGAGAAAGTTGTGCTTGTGCTGAAGACGCGAGTTTTTCCTTGAGGGGTCCGGGGGCATGCTCCCCCGGGAAATTTTGAGAAACTACACTCTGAAACACCAATTCGCGTATTTTGGAGGTGTCTTTGCATAGTTTTGTCATCGAGCCATATTGCTGGGCTGCAAAAAAATCATACTTGGCCTTAACATTTTGTTAACCGAATTTGTTCTTTTCTGGCGAACTTTTTCGGCCCGTGGGGTGAGGGGGGGTGCACACACCCCCCTCCCCCCTCCTCCCATCCTACGCGCCTGTAGCCACGGTCTTCGTGGTATGGTACAAGTTTGCCTTTGTTTTCCACCTATATTTTCCTTTTTTCCATAGTGGGTTGTGCCACCGGTAGAAACTCCCTGTGTGGCATTTTTACGATTTTCTGAAAATTATCAGCTTCTTTTGATCTCCTAATATCGCTAACATCAAAATCAGTAATCTCTGTCCTGAACTTAAATGTTTTATCATTGATGATGTGATGTTTAGTTGACTTCACTGCACAGATTGTTATCAGGTGTTTCCCTATCAAAGCGTGTTTTTTAGTGTAGTGATATATATAAAGTGAGCACGAAGATCCTTTTTATTGGTGTTTCTATATGGTGAATACACTTTTTCATTAAACTGAGTTCAACATAGTGGTGAAGTATATTTCCTAACATTTCAGCGCAACTAGAAATGTAACTTTTTAGTATTAAATTGAAAAGATATCAGTACCTATTTGATGCTCTGTATTCATAAGTATTCTATATGTGGCTCAGAAACACCTTTTCAGAGATTTTGCTTTCCTTTTTTAAAAACACCTGGAATCATCTTTTTTTTTTGGTTTTCAGTTCGTACTCTCTAGCTGGGAGGGGGAGGGGGTGTACATTTTGTATGCTCGTGAAAATGATGAAAAAATGGATGACCCCTACTCGAACTCCATTTTGGCGAGTTCGATTATCTAAACAACAAACTGAAGTTTTTGATGGCCTGGAAAGGTTTCCAGTAAGACTAGGTAGGGGAGGGAGCACACACTGTGCTTATAATTTATATACCTTCCGACACGCTCGTCCGAAAAAAATTGGTTTTTGTGCCCTGAGCGGGACTCAAGGGCACAAAAATCAAATTTTTTCGGACAAGTGTGTCGAAAGGTATATAAACACAATGTGTGTTTCCTCCACTACCTAGATTATCTAACCATTTGAATGAATTGTTTGATTTGGTTGGACTGTGCTCGGTATAGCGTAAAACAGTATTTTTAAAAACCCTGACTGAGCCGATTGAGACACAAACCAAAACTTCCGTACTCGAATTTTTAATTGACAAGATTTTCTAGTAAGTTCGATTACGTTCGATTACCGAACTCAATGGGGCTCGATTGAATTCGATTACAGAACGTTCAGGTTTTGGGGGCACAGCGAAAAAAACCCCTGGAATCCGTATCCTAACCCCTCCCCTATGGGGCCTATGTTTTTCTCCCTCAAGGATCTGGGAGCGTCAATTTCTTGATCATGTCAGCGGTCTTTTTCATGCCCAAAACATGGCAGCTGATGGCTGCACTGAGGAAAGTCGTTCCTCACGACATCTAGACAGGGCCGAAGAAAGGTTTGTTTTTCTTATCTTAACTTGATCTTCTTTAGAGAATAGGCTTACACATTCAGTCGCGAAACTATATTTTGCAAGATCTGTTCGAATGTTTTACGAAGCGAATTAGAATACTATGTCTATGTAATGTGACGTTCCTTCAGATAGTTCGACAGTCATTGCTTTCAATCAAGGTGAAAAACCACTTTCTCTGTGTTTTATTTAATAATAATCTGTTTTGATGTATACTTCTGTTCAATTTCATGAACTCCTTAATTCAGTTAACTATAATCCTCTTCGTCTGGACAGGAGTATCGTGAGATTGTATGATGTATGGACGGCAATCTCTGACTCGGTAAGTTCTTGTGGGCTTCGACTTCGTGTAAATATTTTTTTAAAAGTCGTATCGCGATCGAACGTTATACAGAAGTCACACATATATTTGTTTGTTGTACAAGAGTTGATTAAGCTGGAAGTTAGTTTAGTTAAACTGAGAAATCTGGAATATTTGTGATATATTTATCAGGTGTGCTGCACAATTCCAATTTTATTTTGGAATTTTATCGCCCAGATCAACTAGTAAAATTACAAGAAACAGGAAAGTTATATAAAGTACTGATTAACTGGAGTGCTGATATTGTAAATATTGCGAAAATTTATGCAAACAGGAATACCAGAAGTGGTAAATTTAGGCCAAAAACAAAAATATCGCGGTTTGCAGCTGTCGCATTTACTTTTTTTTAAAATATAAGTTAAAAACATTTTTCCTACGCTCTTTCCATCGGTATCGAGCAAAGTTACTCGTCCTCGTTTTCCGCCGCTAGTGTTTAAACATTTGTATACTTGGAATACAAATTGGACAAATGATTACTTTGCATACTTGTAAAGATGTTGATAACTGTCAATGGCTGCATCTAGAGAGTCTTACTTATAAAAAACCAGACACATTTATACGTACACACGCACACACATACACACTCACACACACACGCACACACACTCACACACATAATGTATGCCACATTCAGTTTTTGAAAATATTCTGATGAGAAACCAGGAATTTATCTAAATCATCCTTAGTGTCATAGTGAAGTCTGTTGTGTGAGAATACTTTTGTACCTATGTGGAGTTTCCTTTACAGTTAGATTTTGAGTTCATCTTAGGGAAGCCTCACATATCGATTTGTTCCACGAGAAATGTTGTTGTGCTGTTTAGGGGTGGGAGTTGGGAGTTGGGGCCTGTGACATTTCTTTGTGAAACACTGGAAAAAATCGATAGTAGGTGTACATAACAAAAAAAATTAGTGAAATGAAATCAAACAAAACCAAATATACAACAGAATGGCATTATAAAAACCCTGTCTTCTTTTCAAGTAATAATGGTTATGCATGAACACTTATTAAATATTTTGACATATCAACTTGCTAGGCAAGGTTTTGTGTCAGATCAGATATCACGAGACATGAGAAGCAGTTTCTTTGTCTGTTTGTTGTTCTTTTTTATTTTGTTTTTTGAAGTATATAAATCTGCAAAGAGAGTCAAATCTATGAATCACAAAGTATATGGTTTGACAACATTACAATCATTTTCAAATGCTGTAAATGGAGGATTTGTGTGAAAGCAGACTTGAATTTGTTTTGTCACTTGTTACTGTTTATAGTTTGTTGATACGCACATTTGCCACTCTCAAATCTGACAAATCATGACCAATTGTGCCAATTTGGATATTGCAAAAAAGAATTAATGACTAAATGCTTTCCAGAATTGCAGTAAACAGAATAATATGACAAGTTATATTGTAAAATTACAAAGAACCATTTAATTCAAATGTGATTATATCACACTTTATAACCGGACAATGTAACTGAAGGACCTCAGATTGTCCCGTTGCAGGCTGGCAGTTTCAGTATTGTGCAATGGAACGCATCTGACAATATATCCTTGCTTTTTTGTAAATGTTTTTATTGATTAGCCATCTGTGAAATGCCATTCAGCATACCCACCAAATAAAAGTGATGCACTGCATTGTTCTCTCATTTTAATAAAAATATTGATGAAAAGTGTGATGTTCTAAGGTGGGGACGGGGGTTACAAGAGAAATGTCATGGGGACATTTCTCATGGAATAAATCGATATGGGGGGCTTCTCTTAACTGATAGTAGTTCTTCTTTGAGACTTTATCCTCCTGTACAGCAACCCCTCTTTGAGAGGATTATTTGCTGGCTGTAGGTAGGAGATTTATTTAATTGTAGAAAAGATGCAGATCAATCAAAAAACATGGTTGGAAATGTTTAACTATATAGAAATGTTATTTTACTGGCTTGAAGTATCACCCCAAAAACAAAAGAAAGAAATGCCAGTTTTATCATTTAAGTCAGCAATAACCAAACATTATTTATCTTAGTATCAAAATGCATATACTGTTTTGGGTGTCTTTTTACCGTTAAAAGTACATGTACCCAATTTGGAGAACTTCACCTTTTGCCTAAGCAACCAGTCTTCCCCCCCCCCCCCCCATCCCCCCAAGTAAGAATATGACAAGCATACCCTCAACCAACAACTCCTGCCAGGCTTCATGTTCATTCACTCCAAACATACATGTATCAGTCAACACCAA
>JANSTQ010145783.1:8880-22878 GCA_026167885.1 Bergia puertoricense
ATCACCATCATCATACTAGTAATCATCATCATCATCACCATCATCATACTAGTAATCATCATCATCATCACCATCATCATACTAGTAATCATCATCATCATCACCATCATTAGACACATCACCATCCTCATACTAGTAATCATCATTATCATCACCATCGTTATATACATCATCGCCATCATCATTATGATTGTCATCACCATTATCACTATCATTAATGTCATGGTTGTTTTCATCATCACCAGTTGTTATTTCTCAGGGATTGAATCAATTAACTTTTTTCTGCATGGCCATGTTGCCTAGTTAACATTGTTCAAGGAGTGGATAGTTGTATCCAATAAATAAATCTCTACCCTTCAGATAAAATTTAATAGTGTGCTTTCTTGATTTTGGTTCGACAACAAGCAAATTTTATCTGTGGGATAGCAATTTATCCACTGGATAAAGTTATCCAATTTTTCAACAACTAGCCAGTGTGCTACTAACAAGGAAACATTACTGGTCTGACAAAAATTTCACTAACTGACCATATGAAATAGTTTTCTAACATACAGCTGTACACAGAAGTCCCAACATGTACACTGTACATGTTCTTAAATAAATAATAATACATCTGCAGATATGAATTCATAGGGGGAGTCAGGATGGCCAAGTGGTAGCGCTCATGCCTCCCACCACTGCAGCCCGAGTTTGATCCTGGGCTTGTACATGTATGTGGGCTGAGATTTGTCGATCTCAATCTGACTCTGAGGGGTTTTCCCTGGGTACTCTGACTGGTTTTCCTCCCTCATCAAAAATCGACTCCCAGCTAATTCCATCTGGCTGTGGTGCTGTGCTCCGAGGTCATATGTGGGCTGTATAGCAGCTGCCATTGTGTATGTGTTTGCCCCTCCTTATGTGTGTGACGAGTGCACGTTTACATGCTTTCGGTCCGACCTTGTTGGGCTGCGTCGTCATAATTTTGTCTCTGACTGCAAAAAAAGGCGATTAGCAAGCCAGATTATTATTATTATTATAATTATATATAATTATATAGATACACACAGTCATTAAAATAGGGCTGACATTGACATCTAAATTTTTATATTTCCAATAGTTTTAAAGTTTTACTCTTCATCATATTTTAAATTTTATGTGAATATATATATATATATATATGTATTAACTATTTTGAATATTCAATATTTTGTTTGCCTAAATGGATGAAATTCTTATCCACCAGAAGTACTATCAAAGTTCAAAATTCAAAATGACCATACAAGAACTACTGCCAGCTTTTTAAAAAGCATTTGTTTTTATTAGAATTCATTGCATTTTCAGATTTCGTTTCACTGCAAATATCGGACAGTTCAAACTTGAAATATCCTCACAATGTATTAGTGTTGGAACTACCAGTATTTAAAAAATCTCAAACTACTTTACCTACATGTACATTTGTCAGTGAATCAAACATAGTACTCTTTTATTTTTAGTGACTTGTAATGGCTTGACCTATCAACCTATCACACACACAAGATTTGCCAGACTTGACCTATCAACCTATCACACACACAAGATTTGCCAGACACCTGATGTGCTTGTTGTTTGACTAGTGCAGCAGACTACTTCAGTCTAACATGAGTATTCAGACCAGTCCCTGGGTATTGAATAATTGCAGTAGCTGCTGATGCCTTACTGAAGTACCAAACTTCATATTGAGACTAAGCTGCTTGGTGGGTTAAACTTGCAGAATTTCAAGAGTGTGCTGGAGATGGAACCAACTAGCATCTGAGCCTTGTTTGTGGAGGAAGCTTGACCTATCCTATTTGGGTCGTTTCATAAAAGCCAATGACAGCACAGTTAATACTCATCTTAAGAAACACCTTTCTGTAGTGGAGGAACTGAACTTGGAGGGTTGGAGAAAACTTTCAGATAAAGGAGTTAAGGTGTAGTGATTCAAGTACCATTATGATATCTGTTTGAATAAGCACCTACGGCACTGATTTAAAGTGTCTATGAAATGAAATTTTTTTGCATTTTTTTTATTGTTTTTGATGTGTATAATACATATTCACAGCTTAAATTTGCCAAAAAATTTTCAAAGGTGTATTTTTTAGGTCATAAAATGCATGATTAGCGATTAGCAGTGTCTAATGGACTGGGCTTGAGACTTGGGGTCTAAAGCGGCTTGTGATGTAAGAAGTTGTGTAGATATCTCCAGGCAGCACAGACGGACAAAACCTTCTAAGACAATTGTTGTCAAAAGTTCAAAAACTTCAACTTCTTACATCACAGGGAGCTGTCACATGATCTTCTGACTGGGAGCGGCATTTGCCACTCGGTGGTGGAAAATTCAACATTTTGAAGAGCAAAAAAAACCACAAAAAATGTTTTTGGCCAAAATCTTTTTTGTAGTGGAATTTCATACCTTCTGAATAATGGAAAAATGAGAAAAATAAATTTGTTTCATAGGCAATTTAAGTTTTGCATGTTTGGAGAGGCATTTTATTTGACCGGGGCACTTATTTCTAAATTCCAAAACCAGGCTCTTACATACTCATTGCTGTGGGTTTTTTTTGTCTTGGGAGGGGGTCAAATTTATATATACTTGATATCCCCAGTACAAACTCCTCCCAGGAATTTCTAATTTCCTCTGTCAGCAGTGGGTAAATGGATATTTTCTTAAATGACACTGTATAGTCTGGAACTATAATACTTCAGTTTTCTTTTGAATTTTAAAAAACCATGTAAACCTCGGGAAAGTGTAAACCATTAGGTGAGTGCAAGGTTATTGCAGTCGGTGAGATCCCTGACTGCTAACCAGGAGGTCTCAGGTTCAATCCCCGGCCAGGTCGAGGGTTGAACTTTGGGCAACCTTCTTTTGCCACACCGTCTGTGGACAGGGACATTAAGCCATTGGTCTAGTCTCTCAACATTCTGTCAGGGGACTTAAAAGAACCGACACACTTCTTGAAAAGAGGAGGGTAATCCCAGTGTTGTGGTCTGTCCACCTACATACAGCTTATTCCAACTGGCTGTAGGTTGAGCATTCCTCCGAGGTCAGGTGTGGACTGAATAGCAGCTGCCAGAGGTACCTGTTGTGCTTTCGGTTCGACCTCATGAGCTACAGGTTGCTGAAAAGCCCCACAGGGAGCACCTGTATATATAATTACATTATATATATAATGTATGTATGTAGTTATTTGGTTGTGTAAACAAATTAAAGTTATTTGTTTATTGCCTTTGCACTGAACTCCTGTAAGTCAAATTCATAATTAAAGTAAATTAAAGTATTCCAGCCTCTTTTAAGGAAATTAACCAAAAGTTTACATATTAATATATTAAACTATATAATAATAAGGCACTGTAATACAGTACTTTACGAATTGTGGGGGGAGGGGAGATCAAAGCAGAAAGAAACCTTATTTACGTTTTGGTGATACTTTCCCATTAGGGCACATGCAATGGGGAATCTTAAGATCCAAGGGTTTGCAGGGAACATCCAGGATTTGTTTTTCTTCAGAATTAGTTTTATGCATGATACTATAATAAATAATTATTAGTACGGACTCCTAGAGAACTCTACAAAGTCTTAAATAAAATCCCTTAACTTTTAAATTCATCAATTGTCACTTTAATTGAGTTGAAGGGGTTTTTTTAGAATCTTCACTGAAATTTATTTTCTATTTTAACAGTTAGAACAGCTTCCTAGTGAAGTATTTATATTTATATCTAGTCGAGAGTGTCAATCACTGCTCCCTTAAAAATATCTTGAATTCAACCCAGCAGTCTTTTCAAGTAAGCAAAATATTTTTAGCTTTCTTTACCAGAGTACAAAACAGTTAATATTAAAACATTGTTTTGTTGTATGACCCTAGTAGGTTATTGCACAGAACAGCAGCAGGTTGAAAACTCTGTGTCTGTCAAACTGTGAGGGTATAACAAACCACGCCCTGACAACATTGAAACAGTGTAAGGACCTCACCAGCGTAGACTTCTCTCACACCAAAGTAAGAAACTTACAGTAATGTTATATGTTAGATTATACAATGTCTATATAATATAATGTCTATATAATGTTAGATTATACATGCTTCTTTAACAAAGATTATTGATTGAAGTACTTTAATTTATTTATCATTAGTGATAAGACAAAAGTAAGTTTAAATTAAATTTCTTTATCTATAAGATACTTAAAACTATCAAATTTTATCAAGTGTAATTGAAGCTTTTGTGAACCCAAACTGACTATAAATGTCTCAGTGGTGGATCTGGGGGGGGGGGGGCACTGGGAGCAGTGCCCCCCATTTTTATTAAGTACTTCACAGTTGTTTAAAAATATGCCACAAGAAAAAGAGATTTTACAAGAGAATATGTGATTAAACTACACTGAAAATGCTGGAATTGCCATCTCAGAAACTCTGATTTCAAAACGTTTCCAAGATCCCCCTAAAAGCTTGTGCCTTCAGGGGACATAAAGTTTTATCTTACTGGTGTGGCTCCCTTTTCAGATCTCCAGATTCCCCAGGCCTGTGTCTATCTCAGTTTTAAATAAGTTGATATTTTGCAGGGAGATCACAAGACACTCAAGGCACTTGTAGATGACCTTGGACACCAGCTGTTAGAGATTTATCTGGCTAACTGTAAACATGTGGGGACATCACTGCTTGCTGTAATCCAAGTGAGAATGTCCTCGCTGCCTTCACTACCTTATATTCTAAATTATTATTGGCAAATAAACCATTTGTCACCACTGCTATTTTGCGATAACTGAATCTGATATGATAATGGTACTTACTAATAGGAGTTATAGAATTCGAAATGTGTGACGAGATGAAACCTGTATTCCTTTGTTTTTCCTTTGGTATTTACGTTTCGTGTGCTTGTTCTTGTTATTTTTTCACAAGTGAAAACCTGGCAGTACATTCAGTTGTCACTGTAGTTGCAGAAGAAATCGTGTGAATAAATTTGCGAAAGTCTACTGTAGTTGTAACTGTTGTTGTCAATGGATTAACTTAATGCTATTATTCATTGTTGTTTTTGTTAGCAAAGACAGTGTATGAAAGACGAGAATCGTTTATGACGCTGTTTCTTTCCAGGAAAAGTGCCACAACCTTAGAGTGCTTGACCTATCAGGGACATACGTTAGGTGCTTTAACGTGGAGAAACTGCAAACCGGTTGCCCAAAGTTAAAGGAGTTACGACTTGCCAACCTTTGGCTCTCACCTGTATCTTCAAGAGTAAAGAAGGTAATCAAAAAGGCAGTTTCTTGGTTGTTTCATTCAAAACCTCTGCTTTCGAAGAGTAGTTCCTTTTGTTTTTACGGAAAGTATATTGATGAAGGTTATTTAATTTGACAAAAAATATATATATCAGTGACAAACAGTTGTCCAAGATCATTGCATTTTGGGATTATATTACATGTACGTTAGTCAATAATTTTTCCTATGGGCCAACACGCCATGGCACAGAAACCAGCCTTCATATTGTTAAAAGAACACAAGGAGAATTTCCCAAAGAACATAAAATGCCGGTTACTCAACCCAACAAAGAACAACCTAGGCCGCGTCAGCAAAAATATCCTTGACAAAATCAGCAACAGCATCAGATCACAAACGAACTCCAACCAGGGGAGTCCTGAACACATATAATTGTTCATAAACATTGAGGACAAGAGCAAGCATACATTCCTAGTATTCAACATAGTTCATTTCTACCAGTCAATATCAGAAGACCTGCTGAAACAATCAATCGATTATGCAAAGAAATTCACCAACGTAACTGAGGAAGACCTCGAGATAATTACGCATGCAAGAAAATCACTGCTATTCTACAACAACGAACCGTGGATAAAGAGAGGGGACTCCCCTATGTTTGACGTCGCGATGGGAAGCTACGACGGTGCGGAGGTGTGTGAGCCAGTTGGCCTGTACATTCTACAAAAAATTAAATCCGCATACCCCAACGTTAATATCGGCCTATACAGAGATGATGGCCTGGATATATTTAAAAACAGAAACCCCAGATCACTAGACAGAATAAGAAAAGAACTTTCAAAAATATTCGGAGAATTGGGGCTAAGAATCACCGCCCGAGCCAACTTAAAAATTGTAAACTATCTGGACGTGACGCTGGACCTCAACACAGGAAAACTCTACCCATTCAGAAAACCCGACGACAGCCCACTATACATCAACACCAGATCAAATCATTCACCGTCCATCATAAAGCAACTCCCAGCGGCCTTAAGTACTAGAATTTCATCTCTGTCATGCAATGCCGAACAATTCAACAAACTGAGCCTCAAAAATCTACAACGAAGTTCTAAAAACCAGCGAATTTCACGAGAGCCTCCACTACGTCCCAACCGACGCACGAAAGAAAACCAAAAGAAAACACCGGTCAGGGAACACGATCTGGTTCAACCCTCCATGTAGCAAAAATGTCAAGACGAACGCAGCGTGCTCATTCCTGCGCCTCACCGAAATCGCACGTCCTACACAAAATCTTCAACCGCAACTGAACATCAAAGTCAGCTACAGCTGCATGGACAACTTGTCAAAAATCATCAAGCGCCATAACGCCAAAATCCTAAGCAGGAAAGACAACACAAGCAAAGACAAATTGTGCAACTGTAGAAAGAAGTCAAAGAAGAACGAGTGCCCTTAAATGGCTCTTGTTTAACAAACAGCATTGTATACAAGGCCACTGTAACAACCAACACGAGTCAAAAACCTACATAGGGATGACGGAGCACACAGTCAAAGCGCGATACAACAGTCACAAACTCTCATTCAATCAACGCAAGCACGCACATGCCACCGCTCTCTCTGCATACTTATGGACCTGAAAGACAATGGCACTAACTGCCAAATCAAATTGTCAGTCCTCACAAAAGCAAATGCTTACAATGGAGGGTTATCCGCCAGCAACCTTTGTCTTACGGAAAAACTGTGCATTTTGAACGCCGACAAATCTACGTTGCTAAACAAAAGATCAGAGCTTATTTCCAAGTGCCGGCATGAGAACAAATTTTACGCGGCCAATCACAAACCTTCTCTTAACCGCCCTCCTTAATCACCCAAACGCTTGCCGTTTTAACTTTAGTCTGATGATCGCTTTTATGCGTGAAACTGCAGTTACGGAACTTTTTAATTTTAACGTTTTATCCATCTTACTTACAATTTTTAATGATTTATATATAATTATATATATATGTACAATGAAATTTGAAATGTTGGTAAGAAGGCTTAAATTGATTTTTAAATTTAAAAAAAGTTTAGATTCAGTTAAAAGAGCGCAAGTTACTCAGAGTTTCACACCGAAGCGATCATTAGATCGAGCTCTTACAATGAAACTCGGTATTAATGAGGGTGGTAGCGTTTGCAATTAGTAGCTTCATCAACATCGACTTTATTCAAAGAGTTCAGTCTACGACAAAAATTGTCAGTTACGGCTAGAATTTGATGGGTTTAACCCGAGACACATAATTATGCCAATTTACAGGGAACCAAGGGCTTTGATCACCTGGAGTATTTAACACTGGCCACGGCAAAAGGAAGCATGGATACTATAAATGATAGCTTTATTCAAAGGTTAGTTAGGTAGATGTTTTGACCTTAATACAGGGTAAGGTTTTGCTGTCACTGTATATTATTGGTAGGCTGTTTTTGCTTTAGAAATAAGGTGGAAAGTTCTCCAAACCTTGCCAACAGAATTTATTATGAACTCTGCCATTGCTGTATAGAGTTTCCAAGTTCATCTTGCAGAACTGATAATATAATATCGATTTACACGCTGGTGCGTCAACCATAAATTTTATACCAAAAGTATATCCTAAAAGTAGAAATTTTTTAAATTTAAGAACACGTCGATCTTTCCAGTAACCTGCGCCAAATACGTGTGTTTAGAGTTGTGGATTTTCATGCTGTTGAAGAGGCCTAGGGGAGCAAACTATTTAACACATTGCCGGGCAACAAATTGTTTTCTTCCGAAGTTATAATTATTTCTGATCATGTTTGTTCAATAGCTATCACCGGAGAAAAATTGGAGGAAATTGATTTTTTATCGTGTCCAAATTTGGTTGAGTCTTACAGGGAATAGTTCTGAAGTAAACAGGTGTGAGAATTTCTTTATCAGGTGTGTGTGTATGTGTGTGTGTGGTAAGAGAGATTTTTTGATGTTACATATTGTTTTTCTTAATGCCTGCGTGACTCTGCACTACATGTGCAATGACACTGGAATTATTATAATGCATATAGGATGCTGAGAACATCGAGCCAACTAAATCTCCTGGACATCCGTGGATGCTACGGTGTTACTGCTGCTGGGCTAAGTGTTGGTATTTGTTTTATGTAACTTAAATTGCTTACGTTATTATTACTTGATTTCTATATATAATCGTCCATCTTTTCAAATGGTCCGGGCGATTATCGGTCTCTCTCTCTCTCTCTCTCACACACACACACACACAATCGCTCTTTCTTTCTCTTCAAGTTGAATAACTAATAGGAAACATCCTAAATCACATTCCCCAAACCCCCACCCTATCAGTTATTGGAACCGCCTTCTGACAGCTCCTGGCTACGCCCTGAAAACCCATTGAACTGGGATAGATTTGGGTGTTTTCGATCGTACCAATCATACCGATTGTCCGAGAATTGCCTCCATATAGTAGTCAATCTCTGATTGTGCGCAATGGTTCTAAACATCCAGATAGCACTCATGTCAGGGGTTCCAGTAGGATCCCCAAAAATTGAGTCCTGGGGACTGAAATCACCAAAAAAATTTCGGTCCGCCTTTCTTCCGTTTTATATTTATGGGAAACTTTGCTTTCTTTCCAAAGCATTTATTTTTTGGTCCCGGGGACGCAAGTCAATAATTTATTTTGCGTCTCACATCATAAAATTTGCGTGAAATGCCACTTCTTTTTGCTATTTAAATTGGAACTGTTGCATGTCTATCCAAGCAATCAGTTGGATCTCTTGCCGATCTTCTTCTTTAGGAGTCACCCAATAACGTTTTCACATAATCAGTCCGATCACTTTAACACAATCTCGATAGAATAACCAGGGCGATTAGGATGACCCGCAGAATTATATGGGTGCCAGGTTTAAGAATCAAATTTCACGAGACTTAAATGTTGCTGTATGGCAGACAGATCGTGATAAAAGGAACCAAATGTTGCGAACATTTTACAAATGTTTATCCGAGTTAACAGACTCGGAATTGGTACTGCACATAAGTATGGATGACGCTGTCGCTCATTAGTATGGATGTCAATCATTCCATTCCCGCTAGTGGGGGGGGGGGGGTACACTACCCATATATTAATTTTACACAGCCACATTTTGCAGCAGAGCATTACCAGCAACTTCTCGGCTCAATAAGTTATACCTATTAAGCTTTGTTTTTCCCTTCAGATCATACCTGCAACTTCTCTCAAGCAGCTATACCTATCAAGAGCAGGAGTTGCGGTGCCCAGAATACGAGTAATAGCGGACAGGGTGAGAAACTGTTCTTGAAGCCGTTTTCGTATCAGTTTGTTTTGCTGCCTTGAACCCTCTTGACTAGTTTGATAAGAAAATATTTTGGTCATTTTTGTAGCGTCTTTTAGTCTTAGAAATAGCGAGTTCATTAACTTTCCTAATATCCGAAACTTGGGCTTAAAATGTTGGAAGAGTAGAGGTCGCTTAAAGAAACTATAGGGCTGTTGTGTAGAGAAAATACGATAAGTATTTGACTTGTTTCACAGTGATTAGTTGTTTTTGTCGTGTTTGACTTGGATTACAGTGCAAAATTAAACGACTTTCATTTGACCTTGAAACGAAAACAGGAAAACCGAACGCGAACCGAATTTCTGGAGTTTTGATTGGTATTCCGAATACTCGGCAAACGCGCATGCCATGTTATTGGTTTTTGGAACATGATCATTTGACGCAGTGTTTTGATTGGTTTGGTGAACAGTACAATAATAATAATAATAATGGCGTTACCCATACGGCATTTCCACAGAGTGGCTCTTCATCCATCTGGGTGACCAACGGCTTAACGTGCCTGTCCAAGGACAGTGTGGCGAAAGAAGGTCACCTTAATATTCAACCCCAATGCCAAGCCGGGAATCGAACCCGGGACCTTCAAGTTGGCAGTCTGAGATCCTACCTTATTCTACTGAGCTAACATCGCACACAGCCAACAAAGTTTCGTTTCAATCGACTATGAACGCACAGCTATAAGTTGTAAGTCCTTTGTAATTGGACAAACGAACAGATTGACTAAAAGCCATTAAAGGGTTGCTGTGTTTATCTTTCCTGGCATTTGCAGATGAAACAAAAAGCGGACATGTAGCGAACAAGTTTTTCAAGGTCAAACGAAAATCACTGTAACGGGTTGTGATGGTTTTCGTATTGTTTGTACCGTGTTGTGTATGTTATGCTGTGTTGTATATATTATGCTGTGCTGTGCTGTGTTGTGTTGTGTTGTGTTCCTGTGTCGTGTTTCAATTCATGCTTTTGTATTCTGCAGTTCAGCCGGACGTGTCAGTCGTATAGTCTCTTTGCGACACAGGCTAGATTTTGTCTGTGACTGTGTTCTTCCACAGTATTGGTTATGGTGTTGACATTCACTAGGATGCGCCGCCCTTTGGTAGAGTACAGTAATGTCTACCAAACATGTAATTTTAAAGGAGATATCCACAACGGAATTGTTTCCATGAGCCGCCATTTTTACGACGTTCTTGTTCCCGAGTTTTACTCCTTGCACAGGTGACTACACACAGTTGAAAAAGACTGTAATTTTAACTGCACAAACGTTAATCTTTGTAACAGTGTTGTAGCATTTCTCTGTATTGTGGAAACGAAAAAGGGTTATTTTCTAGCTTGCGTAACTGGTTGAAATGACTCGGCTAATGCTGTTTTTTTTCAATTTCTATGGTAGTGGATACACACCCTGGTTGTGCTGGATCTGTCATTCAATACCAACATTAGTGATGATGCTCTGACACTGTTGGCCGGGCATGAACCGTCTTGTTTAAAAACTCTGGATTTGAGTGGAACAACGGTTACGTCCAAAGGCCTCACGTAAGTAGGCAGGCCCAATGTCAGTCTGCATGTGTACGTTTGCACGAAATAAGTATACATATGTGTGTATGTGTGCTTGTGTACATGAATGTACGGTGTGTGTACTTTTGTTTGTGTGAATACATGTGTTTGAGTACGTGTGTGTGATTACATGGGTGTGACTATGATTGCTTGTTTCTGTATGTGTATGTGTGTTACACTTTTTAATAAAACGGCCACAAGATCACACACATCATTCCATATTGTTGGACACAACATGTTCGATGATGTTGGACGGTGTTCGACTGTGCTAGATGCGGGAGTGTTCAAACGAATGCAACGCCATCCAACATGTTGTGTCGCGTCGGGCAAATTTCGCGCGAGCAAAAATGTTGGATGTTGGATGAAAAGTTTAAACCAAATTAAAATTCATCCAGCATCGTCCAACTGACGATCCAACAGTATCAACAAAAGTCCAACATGTTCCAATATGGTGTTTAAACGAATCAAACATGTTGCGTCCTATAATATTGGATGATGTTTGACCAACATGTTTGATCCGCTTGAACGGCCTTACAACCTCTTACCACCTGGAAGAAGGGAGCAGTGTTGTCTTAGCAGACCCAGGAAATGTAGCCCCCCCCCTCCTCCCCCCACCAGGATCAAAACTGAGAGATCTTTTTTACATCCTTTATATCATCGTGTACTCACGCTATTTTCAGATAAGTCCCTATAAAATGTTCACTAAGTTTTTTTTGTCTTCAATTGTATATATTTTATTGAAAGTATATTCTTTTAGATGTATCTGTATTTATAGTTCTAATTAAAACTGTACAGACAACTATAATGTTGCTGAAATAAAAGGCAAATCAGTAACTGATCATCAGTAGGATACCTAAAATGTGTGCAATTCTACAATTGGTTTAGGCTCCATTAAAGCGACTTCTTGGTGTTTTTAATAGAGTATTCTATTATATTGTGTGCATGTGTGCGCGAATGCGTAGAACATAAAAGTATAGGACTAATTCAGGGTTCGTACTCTCTGGAACTTTTCAAATTCCATGACCTCATTTTCACGAAGGCTTATACATGGGTAAAAAAATTTATTTTTTGCCTTAAAAAGGAGGGTCGGCTTATACACAGGGATTTAGGATACGTGAAAATATCTCGGTTTTGCTATTTTCAAGTATCGTTGATGCTCAAGGTGAAAGGTGATTGATTTCGCATAAATTTGAAATAGACGTAATTCAGTGGTATTCTCTCAAGCTTTTAAAGCGGAAAACTCAGCTCCATTCATTTTCCACGACCGAAGCTAAAAATTCCATGACTGAAAATAAAATTCCATGACTTTTCAGGCCTGGAAAACAAATTTCAAAAATTCAATGACTTTCCAGGTTTTCCACGACCTGTACGAACCCTGCTAATCCGACTTTTCATTTCAACAGAGAGATACTAAAAGCTTGTCCAAGCTTGACAGAGATAAACCTGAGCTGTTGTCGGGGGGTCCCACGAGGAACCAAACAGCAACACGTTGGACAACAAGCACTTTGCAAGCTTCTGCGGTGTTTGGAGGGCGAGATGACATTAACAGTCTGCGATAGTGACTAAAGAGAAGAGTTGCCCTAAAACAAATGCTTATATAACAATTGTAAATAGTTATTTATTTTTAGTTTATATTAGATGCATCGTGTAACTCTAACGGGATTGTCATAATGAGCTGGCGACCGGAGAATTTCACTGGTAACTGTACTATCAACACCATGTAAAAAGTCTTAAACGTGTTTCATGGAAAGTTTGAATATCAAAAGTAGGATTTAGAGATGCCTACATTGCATTCTGCTTCAAAACATAATGGCAATCCCAATACGGTTCACTTCTTACTCATTTCTAAATGCTTAGTTTTTGAAACTATCAGTTTCAACCAGGTTGCTACTGAACTTTTATTAACCTTGTATACGAAAAACATAAATTTTATTTATTTTTAAGTAGCTCCTTGAACCAAACTTGCATTCACCGCCAAAATATTACATTCGGCTAGTTAGCAAAAGGTAGGCGGATTTTTTTGTCTTTTTTATAATATACGTACATGTTTAAAGGACCAAAAGATATGGATCAAGTTTTCAGCTTCTGTTCTTCTAAAGCAATGTACATATCCATAAAAAACAATGTTTAGCAATGTCAGGTTGTTTTGAATAAGGCCTTATCACATACAATTTTCACAAAATCAAGTTATTTTAGAATTGAACTCTAGAGTAACTGTAGTTAGTTGAAGTAATAGACATTTCTGATTCTTGTTGAAAATAAGATTTGATAATAAAAAGGAATAAAATGTGGAATCATAACATTGGCCTGTCTGCGAGTGTATACTCAAGTCCCCCTCCCTATTAACCCCCTCCCCACCACCACCACCAAAACAGTTGCTTGACTAAATAATCCTTTGTGGGATCAATAGAAACAGTACAGATGCTGTTACCCATTGTTACAGAAGTGCCACTGCCATTGCAACTTTACCACTGTTGCTGTCATAACTTTCACAACATGGTTTCCGCAATTACTTCTGTGATTACAAATAAATTTAAAGTACTACTACTACCAAGGACAGCAATGGAAATGCTGTCACTGAGTACCTTCAACACTTGGTGTCAGATACCCTTGCCACCATTATTGCCACAGTGCTGTCAGAGTACCCTCGCCACTATTGCTGTGAGAGTATCCTCACTATCATTGCTGTTGTAGTACCATCATCACCACTGCTGTCAAAGTACCATCACAACTGCTGCCACAGTGCTGTCTGAGTACCATCACTACCACTGCTGTTAGAGTACTATCACTATCACTGCTGTCAGAGTATCATCACTATCACTGCTGTTAGAGTATCATCACTATTACTGCTGTTAGAGTATCATCACTATTACTGCTGTTAGAGTATCATCTATTACTGCTGTTAGAGTATCATCACTAT
>JANSTQ010145784.1:0-12324 GCA_026167885.1 Bergia puertoricense
CCCCCCTCCTCGTACTTCATCTCAATTGATATAAAATTGACAGAATTAAAGAGGGGGTTGTATCAACTCCCTCCCTCCTAGAAGGGAAGGGGGGGAGACCATCTAAAAGAGAGGGTAAAGAGTCTCCAGTTTCCGAACTGAGATTTTTATGCTAATTTTATTATATGCAGGTTCAAGTACACTAAAAGAAGAGTCTTGACATGTCGTAAAAATTTAGAATAATGAAGCTCAGCCAAAATTTACTGGTTCTTAAAAAAAACCCGTATATGTGCTTTTACCTTTGGTCAGCTTATACTTTGTTCTACATCTAGCATTACGATTGGTTTGTTTTTGCACTTAGCGAATTCGTATTGCATTTACGGTTTATATTACAGTTTAATAGTGTCGTGCCAGTTGGTTACTGGGCACGCTTTAAGCACACGTCACACTAGTGCCAGCCCTCGCAGTATTTACACTCAGCAAGTGCGCGCTTCAATGAACCCGATAACGAAATTTTTTTTTACTTCAATTTGATAAGGTCATAGTAATTTAAAGAAAATGAAAACCTGGAATCAATTAAGGATTCGGGTATTATTTCCCTCAAACTTTATCTATCAATTCAATAATTTAAACAGGAAGTACACTTATCCACCCCCACACGTACTTACACTACTAGATTCTTCGCTTTTACTTGTTTTTTTTTAACTTTTGAAAATAAGAAGGATAACTAAAATTCGTTTTAAGATCGCCCAACCACATGAAAAAATCTCTATATTGATTTTGACTATAATGCAATTTTGTCGGATTTTTAAAATAACCTAATCTTCTAATAGTCACCTGCACCACCAGATTATTCGCTTCAACTTGATATTTGAGATGTGAATGAAAATATGAAAAATTAATTTACTATACATCAATAAATTTATTCCTTGTTCTCAATTATTTCATGAATTACGAACGAGTCAATAGGTTATTTTAGGCCAATCTCCCACCTTTGTAAAAAAGGTGGGAGATTTGCTTAATAAATGATCGATGTAATCGTGTATTAATATTCCTCCATTTAAGCAATCTATTACCGGTAAGTGACAATTCAGTAGCTGATAAATGATGTCATGCTGTTTCGACTCACAAAGTAAAAAAAAAAACTTTCGATTCATAAATAAATTGCGAAATGGTATAAAAATACATACGCTGAATCCGCGAAATATTTTTGAATAAATTATCATTGTATGACGTCAATGCTAAGTGGTTTCAACTTCCCCTTTCAGTTCGACCAGCTGAAGCAATCCGATCCTTTATAAGTGAATCTCTGTACAACGCCAGCAGAGCTTGTGATATGCGAATCCGATAGCACGTTCACTACAAAATCATTGACAAAACAATGGCGCCTGGTTTACCGAACCAACAGATGCCCAAAGAGAACGAAAGCTGGTGGAATGAGACGATATCGAGTTTAAAGCAGCTGCAGGATCCTATCGGAGAAAGCAAAGGTAGGTTGATCGTATCACTGCATGCATGTGCCAGTTCGTCTGCCATATCTCATCTCCTTAAAATGTGGAGTAGCAGGTCAAATCCTGATTTATGAAGATCGGTTAGAAGTCAGTAGTAGTCTGAACTTAAACGAAGGATATAGGGTTCTTTGAATTCGTTACATTGAAAATGTTTTTACAACAAAAACTATCCGGCCTTTCCTGTGTGTTTGCGTTTCTACAACGGAAGCACGGAAACTTGTTTATTTTTCACTATATTTTAAATGCTTTAATTGCATAATTTCAGTTTATCTCTAGTAAAAACTAGAAGTACATTGTTTGGTTTTTCTCTGTGTCTGCTTTTAAATACACCAAATTATAATGGCCTGCGTTTTGCATATTTCAAGTTTGGGAAGTAATCTTGCTGAAAACATGGTTTATTAGAGTTTATCTTTGTTATTTGGACTTTATCGTTAAGTTTTACTTCAAACTTTTACTCATTCTTTGTTTTTTCTTCTATTTTTCTAAACATACTTTCACCTCTTCTATCTCTTTCTAAACTACTGATCCGAAAACGCGACTTATGTTGACCAAAGACAAAATATTCATTCAGTGAGCCTCGAGGTTTGACTGTTTCTTCAAAACTTATAGGAAGGATAAGCAAAGCAAGATATTTTTCGCAGAAAGCGCTTTAAAGCATTTCATTGTGAGAACAGGATCAAAATACTTCAACGCGTGGGGTTGTTTGTTGTAACAACTCAAAACTCGTATCTCTTCAGCGCGCCATCGTTCAAAAGGTCATTAACGCCGAACGTCATATAAACTTGAAGATATATCACTTATTAGCAGTAGAATCACAAAACTTGTTGAAATATCTCCACACGGAGTATTTCTATGCTTATACTATCAGTGTAAGTGTTCAGGTTTTCAAGAATACACCATATATTTACAACCCTAAATTTTGGGGGCTTGATAATTTCTTGCTGGAGGGAATTTTGGGTTGGGTTTATGCAGTGTTAACATCGTATCAGATACCTGAAAAAATAGTTAATGTTGCCAAAAATAATGTAGGACATGATTAGTCCAATATTTGGTTAAACTTCAAGCTATCGTTAAACAAGCTAGGCAGCATAAAATAAAAATAACGAGATTACACTCGTCTAACAAACGTCAAACTCAAATTCCATAACAATATTGAAAAGTAGGCAGTGACCTGCTAAACAAGTTGTTTTGATTTTATTCACTCAGACTCTTTGAAGAGTTCTTAAAGTTGTGGAATGAAAATGAATATATTATGCAGTTAACGGAAATAACTCGAGAGCTGTACTCAAAAATCATTGTTATGATTGAGATCTTGAGGTTGTGTCAAAGTTTTGTCCAAATTTGAACAAATCGATTCGAGACGAGAATGAGTTTGGATGTTGCGGTTAATATCCACCCATATCAAAGGTGTTTCCCTCCAAAACAATCAAAACAATTTTTAAAAAAAGAACACGAAAGACAAAATACCGCAAAATAATGTCCTTTTCCAATACCAGAATAAAAAACTCAATGGAGATTTGTTCGTATTTCTTTTTTATGAAGTCTGTTATTTTGCCTTTTGTGAAGTCCTTCATTTTCGTTCTCGTATCTTTTTCACTACTAGTGAATTCTTAATTAAGAATTCGAAGTCTTTCGTTTTCTTCAATAAAGACAATTTCAGACACCTATGGCACTTATCGCAGATATGGATGTTTGAATTTCGAAAATCTTGTGACACAGATCATGATAGATAATTATTTTCTCTAGGGTTTATCATTATGTATTCTTTGTAATTTTCTTACTGTTGAGGGCTGACCATTTGATTATGAGGGGAGAATGAAAGAATGTTTTGTGTGTATTTTTTATGGCAATCAATCCTCGACTGCATTTTACAGTTCCCCCTAGTTTTCCCCACATTTCTCAATTTAGCGTTGGGCAGCAAGCAAACACGTTTTTTCGTTTGAATCAATCGTGACATTTTTTTTATAACCTCCCCAACTTACCTCCCACCCTCCGCCCTCACTCCCTCCCTTCACGATATCAAACGATCCATTCCTCACATTGATCACGGTTCAGGATATGAACACTGTTACTCATTTTGAAAGCATTTACCTTGCAGTGCTTGCAGAGCAGTCAGAGAGTGTTCATGAGGAGAAAGAGATTCTTTGTGACCCAAGTGAACAGGTTAGATTTAAACTTGATAAAATCAGTTGTGGTGTTAATTTCACTTGGAACAAGCAAATTATCAAACGAAAGCCACTGGTATTATTTCAAGCATAATAACAAGTCTCGCATTTCCTTTTTTACTTTTTTCTGGACATAAATTTGAAGTACATACGTGGTCCCGAAAGGACAGATCAGTTTCCTAGTCTTTGGCCTTGGTCCATATAAACTACTAAAATAACCACTGTTGAACTTGATTTTTAGGTTTAGCCCAGTAATTGGGTGTCGAAAGCACGTTATTTTACCCTAAGGCTTTCCCTCTCCAACAAACAATATGAAACCTGGCCGCTGTTTTCGAAAACTATGTCCAAAGTATAGGCAGATTTCAGCTGATGTAATATTTACAAACAAACCTTATCAAATTCAAACACATTCGAGAAATGAAACAAAGGAACGTTTGTCTCAAGCAGCAAATCAAGAGCTGGTAGACTCATTTTAAATATCGATAACTGAAATCGTCGAAATCAACCTATATTGAACATTAAGCAATTATTATACAAAAAGAAACTTAACAAACAGGATCATGTTAATGATTTGGGGGTCTGTGTTTGATGAAACATCGCATGGCCTTGCGTGAAGCGTCTTTAATTTGCGCAACTCGTCTAAAATCGAATACAATCACACGCTACCGAGAATACTGATTATTCTAAAAAACTTTTGCTACTTGTATTTAGTTATTTTAATGTTGGACTAAAGTGATATTGCTTCATTTTTTTTTCTATTTTGGATTATGGAATTGATGAAACCAAACTGACCAAAACAAAGCGCAAATGATTCGCACCGGATACCAGGTCTCGGCTTTAAATTCGAAAGTTCGTTTTAGCATTGATTTCATAATAATAATCCGTTTTAGCCCTCTCGAAGACGCTTACTTTCCTTGTCAGCGGGACTTCCCGCGAGAGGGTCCCGCTTCATAAAGGAAAAAAATAAGCTTCTACGGGAAGATACATCCTCAATTATAAACAAAATTAGGCCTTTTCTACGTACCTATTATTACAATCACAGACGCATAATAGAAAAGGAAATATACTCGGCTAGTTGTCTTACGCTTCTGGCATTCAATCCTGATTCAAACAAAGTCAGATTTGCAACATATTTTTGGCACTGCCACTGGTATCGCCTTGGATTATTTAGGCCAACTGTGCGGACTGTCTGTGTTCAAATAACTCAAATAATTGAAATATCAGATGAACAGACATTTTCTTACATTTATGACAAGAGTACTTTATAATTTTTAACCGATAAACTACAAAATCATTCTTTAAAGCTTCTTCGATAGTTGGGCGGGAACTGGTATAAACAGCTTTTGTAAGCAATAAAAATAATTATTTCGCTTTTATTGCCATGATGACTAACCTTAATTTTCTTGTTTGAAATTACACAGCCGGCTGGAATCAAAGTCACAATTAAACTATCATGGAACGCAAATATCATCAAAAAATCTCCCCCTAAACCATACACTGCAAATGTGCCTCAAGGAACAGTCTTAAGAACGATTTTAGATGAAGCTGCTATGTCAGATCCAGCTTACGCGTACATTTCTGGCGGTGATCTATCTCCAAGCCTCGGGGACCTGGTAACATGTATTGGTGGCCTGTATGAGGACATATCTGAGCGTATGTACTGGATGATCTATGAGAATCCAAAACATTTGAGAATGGTTAGCATCGACGGGTTCAGGCCCAAGAATGGATCCACCATTACGTTTAAGTATCAAAAAATGTAAATCCAACTTGTACCCATACATCTGAAGTCTACTCACAGCAGAAGATGAGAGAAGACTCGGGTGCACAAATGTAAGAGAAGCCTGACCCGAATGAATTGCATCAACGTGCCCTGTTACTTAGAGGACTTTAAGCTATCTATTAAGCAATGAGTAGGGGAACGTCGAGTAAATGAGAACGACACAAAACAATATACTTAATAACAGAATACATTAGCTGTGAGTGGGGATGCAACAAGCTGGACACATTTCAACAGTCGATCATTCTGAGAAAGAAAACGTGAAATTAATACTCAGTTTTTGGATTTTACTGAGAGCGTGAGCGTCTGCATAAACAATCTCGATCTTCGTTCTGCCTTGAAATTAAGGCTTTCACGCAAAATAAAAAAGAAACAATCGAATTGTATAAAAAAGAATAGGACAAGTACAAATTCAGCAGTTGAACGCTTGAACTACCAGAAAAGATGGCGGCTGTACCTTTGACCACAATTCCTTGTGAACCTAACTTAGCGAATAAGTGAACGTGGAAGACCATTGTTTGGGAAACTGGTCCACGTACTAACAACATTGTGTATGCTAGGTTTGAAGTTTTTAGATCCTTTCTTTGTAATATTATGAGGGTTTTCAGGTTTTTCGTGCGTTAGGAGTTGTGGATAAATGTACCAGTCGTCGTTGCTTTTGGTACAGTTAATTCATAATCAAGACGCGTGTGCCAAGGAGGTCGCAAGCAACAAAACAGTAAGCATCCATTGTATTAAAGAAATATAAACTTCACCTGCAGATGCACCACGTCACTACCATCAATCTACTGTCGTCTTCAAGAATGCATCCTAAATAGTTCACAATTTAGGCTTATTTGAACAAGAAAGCTGGTAATATTACTCCTGAACTTCATAACTAACACAGAAAAGCAAGCAAAATTCAATAAATCATTAGTATGCGCATGCGCCCCGTTAACATGATATTGCACATGAATAGAAAAAAACCTCTTACTACCAGTGCAAATCCACACAGGCCACTACATTCTATCCTGAAACTTACTCGGTGTTTCACTTGTACTACTGTAAATACTTACGTTCGTGTTGAACACAAAAATGATAATTAAAATAACGTTTGTTGATGTTGTCGTTGTTGTCTTTGTTCTGGACTCTTTTTTCTGGTAAAATCAGATGTTTTTAAAACACAACATTTCCAAAATGGCGGAGTAACCTTAGGCCGAACGAACTACAGCGAACCACTTAGACCTTGCTTATCAGCCATAGGCGGATTTCTGGAAATCAAGACAAAATCAATACTAATTTCTCCGAAATTTCTATGACAATGCTTACACTTGCCTCATTCGTATAGGACAGTATAAATCCAACTTTGAAGATTTAAAAGAATAGTGTCCATAAATTGAAAAGCAAAGGAAAATTGATAATTTACACAGTTAGCAGTATGTCTTTGAAAACGTCCAGACAATTACAGATATTTTAAGAATGGAAGCAAGAAGTTCAGTGCCCCCTGTTACAAAAATCTGATTTCGAGCACTCATTTCTTCGAAATTTCTATTATATATCAAGCCAAAGTTTTCAGTGAATACTAGTTGTGCCATATTCTATCGAATTATGAATTCATTTTGATTGAAGCTTTAAGATGAATTTAATATGCTAACAATCAAAAATGTCATTTTCTATATTTGTATTTTTAGTATTTATGCAGGGCCCTTGTGTAAATAAAGTTTATCATCATCATCATTATCATTATCATCATCATTATCATTATCATCACTGTCATTGGCATTGCCATTGCCATTGCCATTGCGAATAAGATTTCTGTTCAAGCTTGAAACAATTTTCCGGCACAATTTTTGTTCCATTTCGAACGTGAAATGCAGTGCTTCCTAAAGTGATGTGTATAAAATGGACAGAGACAGCGGCAACTTATGCCCAATTTGTAAACGAGAGTTTCAATGCTTTATTTTAAGGTCAATATGTTCCTTACAGATAAGAGTCTCTTTAAACATGATTGTACGACAAGGACATTTTAGAGCATTCTGTCGTCAGGTATTTCAGAAAATTATACGATGCAGTTTGTTGTGAGACAAAGTGAATACAATGTAAAATGTACGAGTTTTTTGTGTAAAGTGCAGTTGTTGCAGTGTGTTTCATAATTAGAAGCCCTGTATAGTAGCCATGGAAATGGAATACTCAGTTGGAACAAAACGGTTGATATAAAGTAAAAAAGCTATTAAAACACTAGCTAACAAAAATCGGCAGAAATCCGACATAACTATAAAGCGCATGTTTCACAGTACGATTGTGCAATCTGTCATTTCTCGAAAAAAAAAATGTTACAAATAATTCAAGCACAATTTTGCGTTATGAATGCGATGGGGATGACTAACTTCAAGAGTGCGGTTACAACTGAGGAACGCTGTACGATACCCGCAGGATGAATTATTGTTTGACGTATAACAGCGCAAAAATACGTCGATCCTTTAAATTTTGTTCGTTAAAAGGGTTTCTTTGTCAAATTAAATCGCTTTGATCAGTTTTTTTGGCATTTTTTGATGAGCATTCACCTGTTTTAAATCAAACGGCTTATAACTATCGACTGCGTTGACATCAGATAATTGCATCTTTACAAAACTTTTTAAATAATGAATATTAATTTAGTATACAAGATAACATCTAGGTAAGGGACCGATTGTTTGTTATGGCCAGTATTTTGGTTGAAGAGAAATGATTGGGTGCCAATCATTTATCAGTAAAGGTTTGTTCAAATAACATTAAATTAAAAAGGAAAAAGATTATCTCTTCAGTACAAGCAGCTGCGTCAAAAGTTACTCAAATCACTATTTTTATTTCGCATTTAATTTGTTCAGTGTGCCGATGTCGGGTAATGCGCTATAGCATAATTATATAAACCATATAAACAGCACGTGGCAGGATAAGTTCAATACCAATCAATTATTTTTGATCCGAGATCAAGGACATTTCAACCTTCTCTCTTGTTTTGTCTTTTCCTAGAGACGGGGATTTCTCAACATTTTCAACTGAATATTCTACCTAAATTGACATATCTCCTACACATAATGAAAAGCAACTTGCAAATTCCTGTTGGAAACGAGCAGGTGAAAAAAAAACACTGTCAATTTAAACTGATTAATATGTGCAAAACCGAACTCATTAAATTCTTGGTATTGAATATTAATTTTGTTTACGTAACAACGCTTATAATATATTATCACTGAGAGAGTTAAACGTCTTTGCTATCAAAAGCTAAAATCCGTATGGCTCTAGTCGGTGTTTTTCTTGCAATTTTGCTATTGCAAAGAACAAGTACTGGCCAAAATATTGGAATTGAAAGAGATTTAGAAAAAGGCATCGCAAGCGGATATTTTCAGTTCCATTCCAATCACTATTTGCAAGTTTCAGTGCTTCGCTCTGTGTTCGTTTATGATGTTACTGCTTGCTTAAGAGAGTGCGCCCGGCTTTTGAATTGCTTCTCTTTCAACGTAGCTGTAAATTCAAACGAACGGAAACTGAATTCTCGTTTGTGCGAGCTTCTAACTACAACCAACTATTATGCGAAAGAACATTTCAGACCTCACCCCTTCTTTCATCATTTTTCTACTATTCGGGTAAGTGAAGCATTTACTATATAAGAGTAAAATCAAAACAGGCTCAAGCTTTCTTTTTTTTATGTAAGTACAACTTTACGGGAACAACAAGGCTCAGATCGCCCCAATATTCAAGAACAATTTTTAAAAGAACAATCTCAGGCTGGAAAGAATCGGAGCCATAAACAATAACAATGTTTCAAGATGAAATGTCGAAGTTCGTTATTTAATTATAATCTGAGCCAGTAATAAAGCATCAAAGCTTTTCGTTTTGTTTTTTTGGTTTTTTTGCAACATTTATTCTCATACAGTGCATAAACCCTAGGAGCGAGGTTGTGTTCATTTAGGAATTTTGTTAAAGTAGAGCAAGGTTATTAATTAAAGTAAGAACAACTTGAGGCTGAAATGACCATAAATTTAAGAAGGATGAGCCTCGGCCAAAATATCCGTGGTTCTTATAAATAAAAAGCTAAGAAGAAATTAAGAACAAGTATCTTGCTTAAACTTTGGCTCATGTCCATGAAAACCTATCGCTTCTACCAGAATAGTTATACAATTGATATTAAATTTTCGGAGTGAACAATTTCAGTGAGCTTCGACTAGTATTATTTGGTTCTTATAAAAAGTATGATACCTACTCTTATACGCTACACTCTTAAATAATAAGTACAGCAGCTACATTACTTATACGCATCTTATTTTAGTCACTGCTGATTATAAATTGAATATCTAACACAGCGGCGTCTATTGAGTCGATTAGAAACAACCCTTTTTTTCTGAACAAACATAAATTGAGATTAAACTCTACCAAAAGTTGAGATTCGAGTATAGTTATAACACTTTATCTAAAGATAGCAACAAAACTGTATTTAAGCCTTCCCTTGTTAAAATATTTTTTTTAAAAAGGAAAACAAAACTCTTGACATAGATACAAACAAAGATTTCGAGCTCACTCCGCAGATAGCACATAGTAGCATATTTCTTTGCTATCTTGAGAAAACCCTTTCTTTAAATCTTAGTAGGAATATGCCAAATCATTCCACTTATTTTATACCGTAGTTTTAACTTTCAAAATAAAGATAGATTAATATGTATTGGATGCATAACATATAATAAAATAATAGATTAGAAATTGTTGCATAATTGTAAAATATTTTTTATCGATATCAGTTCGAATTTATTGTGAATTAGACCTACATAAAAGATACTGCCTTCTGATTGGTTGCTTGACTGTAAATTTTTCCTCAACACCGTGGAATTGATTTTTATATCTGCAATCAAAATGTAAATTTGCACGAACATCCAGGAACTTCGTTTATTTGCATGATTCGGAAATGATTGAAAATGGTACGGAAAATTTTCGAAAGCCTTCGGCAACGTTCGGCAACCGTTCAGAAATTCTTCCAATATGTTCAAGAAATCTTCGGAAATTTTTTGAAAAAAATTGGAAAATCTTTCGTAATCATTGAAAATAATCGGAAAATCTTGGAGCTCTTCGAGAACTTGTCGGTAACTCTTCGGAAGTCTTCGGAAAACCGTCAGAAATTCTTCAAGCAATCTTCAGAAAGTATCAGAAAATAATTCGATAGTATATAGGTAGCAAATGCAATTTAACCAAAATCTGAATATCTGGTAAAAGTCACAACACGTGCGTCGCTGCTTTGTATTCAGTGCAACCTATTTATCAGATACTCATGTAGTCCTTACGACAGAACGTTACAGTGATCAATAGATCATAAAAAATAATCCGAAATTCGAAAGAAAGAGTCAAAGAAAGTTAGTGTCGTTTTTCATTCCCTCTAACGTTTTCGTCAAACAAATTCGTTTCTATGTCCAATCTCTACACATACCAGCAATCGTTTTTTAATGAGAATGTTTTTAATCAATTTATTCCCCTTGGCAGTCCCCTGCGAGGTCGTGTGTGGATCATCTGAGGAATGGAGCGGTAAAAAGTGGGTTGTATACCATCCAGGACCAGCCACAGGGAGACCGCGAGAACCGCATCGTGTACTGCGATCTGACCTCTGAACCCGGTCGAGCCTGGACACTTGTCATGTCTTGGAAACTCGGAAATGGGAATTTACCACAGTTTGATAGAGACCTTTTGACAAATCGAGTTTTTAACGACGCCACACCCAACTGGGACGGCTACAGGTTGCCTTCAGCAGTGATGATGTCACTTAAGACCCAATCCACTTTGTGGCGTGTCACATGCAGCTTTCCGTCTATTAAAACTAATGCCACTTTGTACAGGTACTTAGAATCCAACCATGAATTTTAAGGCCCAGTATTCCCACAGAGTAATGGTAGCGGAATGCAACAAGCATTTTATCAACACAATTGCAAAATTGGTTCTTGTTCTGTTATTTTCTCAAAAGATATGTAAAAAAGGTAAAAGTAAAAAAAAAATACTAATTATAAAAATCTATCTTACAAATTACGACAGCTAAATGACTGGGGTAGAAACCTTTAATGTTTTGAAATCCAAAATGGTACAGACAAATATTCTCTAACACCCTGGACATTCAGTATCATTTTACCACTTTGTATTGGAACTTTCCTTGTGCAGAAAAAGTTCTTCGCCCAGCTGATTGGCACACACCCGCTTACTGAGGATTTTTTTAAAAATGTGGTCTGATGATGGAAAATAACTTTCTGTGGGAATCCTTTTGGTTAGGTTTAGATTTGTTTTTGACAAACTTAACATAGTGATATAATGCCCAGACGTAAGCTTAATGTATCAAAATCCATAACTGCTCCTCCTCGATTTTGTTAAAGAAGCAATTATACTGCCAGTATTATTGGTTCTCATAAATTTTATTTAGCCGCTTTGTGATGAAATTGTTGAAATGAAAGACGAGAAAATGATCAATATCAATATAACTCAATATAATAGTATGATATAAATTTTCTAGTTATCCTAGTAATACTACAAATCAGCGAATAGCAATTTAACCCTTAAACAGGCAAGCCTTTTGGCCAAACATATACAGGCAAGGAAGGGGATTTGGCATGATTGTTAATTGGCCGAAGATCTTTCACGTGATTATCAACCACTAAAAACCAAATATGTGCGAAAAATATTATTTGGAATGTCAAATGTAACAAAGTTTGAAAAAAATCCACAAAAATCCCCTTCTTCAAGAACATTTGATGTTATTCTCCAAAATCTAAAAGGGGTGGCAAATTGAAGTTCATTTTAAGAAACGTGTTTACTAATAGGTAACAGCTATTAGAAAACATTTGGGGACATTTTTAAATTCCTCAACAAAATCGCATAAAAATAACTCCCTCCCCTACCCCAC
>JANSTQ010145828.1:0-12315 GCA_026167885.1 Bergia puertoricense
CCTTCTGTGCCTAAGAGGATCTAGAACTGTGAAAAGGCGAAATGCCAACTTAGAAGATAGAGACTTAGAGCTTGACACGCGGCATGCAGAAATTTCTTAGCTTTAGTTTTTTTGTTTTTGTTATTCCTATATATAATTTTAGTTTGTTATGCAGTACTTTTATCAACGAATTCCCCAAAAGCAGAATTTTACTAAAAGGAATACCAATTTATGTATATCACGTTTTCTCCGTAATTTTTAAAACATTGTAAATAGTTTTCTTACTTATTACTGTTATTATTGTATCATTAAGGAGAAATAAAATTATTATTATTATTATTACTATTATTATTATTATTATTAATATTATTATTATTATTATTATTATTGTCACTCACTTCCATAGTAGGGCCGCACCCTCCTGTCATATTGTTTAAGAACGTTCTCCAGCAGCTTTGACACATTCCGACCGGGTATAATGAGGCTGGGCTCAACGGGTGTCAGCTTTTCTTCGTCGTTCCATTCACTAAAACGACAAAACCCAACGAAGCGCTTTAGTACTTTTGTTAGATCTGTATCATATTAGACTGAAAGGTGTAAGGTAATTATTATTACCTTATTACCTTATTGTATTGTTATAAATACTATTATCTTTACTATAATTATCAACAATTGGTATTATTATTGATAACTGAAGATTTGATAAACATTTTACAACAAATATTAGCGTCTGTGCTGTATTTGTGCCTGATGTTATTATTATTATTGTTACCATTACTGGGACTTATAAGCGGGATTTTACGTTAAATTCTAGTTAAGGTTCTACACTTACCTGGTGACTCCTGAGGTCAAAAGGAACAAGTAGTAAAGAGCACAGAGTGCCTGCCAGTTACAAATCATCTGTCTTCAAACCTGGAAATGGAATAAAACAAAGCGGAGAAAACTTAGTAAAGGGTCTAAAAATTAACTAGTTGGTAGAGTTATAGTAGTATTAACCCAATACTAGTGTTATCGTACTAGATCATATGGTTTAGTATTATTAATCCTTTTTGTAGATTATTCGCAGGGTAAATATTAATCTTGTTGTCTTTCACATGCTCGACCAGCGCGAAAGATAGCCTCTGGCAAAATCGAGAGAGATCACGGTGTAGTCAAACTGGTTTCAAACCATTCTCACTCAGTTCACCGCTAAGGCGCAAGAGCAACAAACAATACCGGCTCAAAACTTGTTTTATTTCTTGTTTCAACTATAATGATACTGAAATAAAAGGTAAATCAGTAACTGATCATCAATAGGATACCTAAAATGCGTGCAATTCTACAAGACTCTGGGAGAAAATGTACACATGTTAATAGAAAACACACGATTTCGGTAGGTTTATAGTTGTGTGCGCGGGCAAAATATGAGTTTTGTTAGCAGGGCATTAAGTCTTGTACCAGCATTTGTTTATTATTGACCAAAAATGCTATAAATATTACCACTGCTATAATGTTTTAACATTTTTTGGCACTGATATAAAATGAAACAATAAAACTAAGAATGAAAACTCAGCTAAACGCCCTACGGTCATTTGTTTCTTTTTCTTTTTCCTCACACCAATCTTCGAGTGTCACCAGTAAGTTTCTAAGATACTTTCCAATGCACATCCTCTATTCATTCATACTCAACTGGTCAGGTTTAAAAATATGTTAATTAAGTCTGTTAAAACTACCCAACATGGAATGTGCTCTATTTAGTACCTTGGCTCAAAGCTCTGGAATTCTTTACCAATTGAAATAAAAATGCTTTCTTAATTCCCTAACAACATTTCGCAAGCATGTAAAAAAACTCTTCGTCGACAGCTGTTCTTTGCTCTTTCAAGATAAGAAAACTGTATCTAAAACCATGACTTAGTGTATCTTCTGAAATTATAACAACATCTAGTGGGTCATCCTCTCGATTAATCTTCGCACATTTTAGGGTGACCCCCATATGATTTTGATATTAGTCAGAGATTTATTGTAAATACTCATGTCTTTTTCCTTCTTTTTCTATAATACTTGTAACTTTCATCCATGATATCTCTAACAGTTTTTCATACTGTGTGTATACACTGAGTTGAAATAAAGTCTTGAAAGTCTTGGAAATCTGTGGTCCGAAAAGTGATGTTTATTCGGGTGGAACGAGTTTATGCTGGTGTTTCTGCCTATCCATAATTACAATTTTCCCTTCACGCCAAAAGCTGTCTCTTTTCTATGAAAGCGCAGGTTACAGACGTCAAGTTAACAACGTATAAGCGAGAAAGTTTTCATAAAGATTATAGAGCAAAAATCTTTAGATAGGTTAAAAGTTAGTAAGAAAGCTCTTCACTCTGGCGGAGAGTCATTGGTGAGAAACAAAGTTAATAAAATCGAAGATATTTTCAAAAATATTTTTTTCCTATTTCCATTGAATAATTCATCTTTGATGTGAAACAAGTATATATACACTTCCATAAAGACATACATACAGCTGTGTTAAAATATGTTGACTTCTGCAAAGGACAATATCAAGCACGAAAGGAATCATGGGAGTTATGTATTTAACATTGCGTCCACGGAGAAAGCGAAGCCAGGATAGTACAAACTTTGATAAGTCGGGTTAAGACCAACGCTCCCATCCTGCTTTACGATTTTTTTACATTTAATACAGGTCAATCTTTTTTAGATACACTCTTTTTTATATAAGAAAAGTGTTTTTGATGCCCAGGCTGAACATTCTTATTTTTCTGCCGATTTTGGGCTGAAAATATTCTTATGATTAATCTTAGATTACAGAGCATTGTTGTACTAGTTTTTTTAGTTTTGTTACCTGATAGCTGGATTTGTTAGAAAAAGGAAGGATTTTAGTATCATACTTTTCAAAGGCAAAGTAAAGTTCATTTGAAACATTATGTGACTTCTATAGTATTTTATTTTCAACAGGCAGAAATATGTTCGTAACAAAATTTTAGCCTTGGGCATATTCTTAACATTATTTTTAAAATTTCGCCAGTCTCGGCTTCAATATTCTTATAAAGTATATTCTTTCGAAAAAAAGAGTGTAGCTACAAACTGCATGTAAACCGAACCTTTTGTTTCCAATGCAAATAGCGACGTTGTTAATTAATATGCACTTCTACAACAAAATGTAACGTACTCTTAAACTTGCTTTAGGATACGTTGGTTTGAGATATTTCAAATATCTTTAGTCCAGCAGAATAAGAAATGATTCCGAATGTTCTGTCATCGGAAAAGAATGCACAGAATAAACTTAAGGCATTCCAGAATAACCTTAAGGCATTCCAGAATAAAGGTTACTCCCAAACAAGCGCTTCATTTTCTTCCTGTTCTCCTTGTTGCAAAATATTCCCCCAAAAAAGACACTGTTAGGCACTTGGTAATAAGAACAATAGCGCATTTTACAGGCATGCATCAATAGAGTCAATGTAACAAGATGGTAAAAAAACTATTTTTTAACAACAGTAACTGTGGGTGTGCATCAGTAACAATTCTGAGTAGGAACTGTCTAATGCCGGTTAGGAATATGAATTCCGCTGAATATAACTGAGTAGCGTATCTATTTCGTATTGAAAAACACAGTTCATTTCCAATATCCGGGAACAGGAAGAATCTAGATGTAGTTCATTCTGATGCTAAGCTGCTTGTATGGGCAAACTTTGTAAAACCTTCACTGAAATGGAATGCGCTTGTTTGTGAAAGAACTGGAAAGAATTCGCAAGAAAGCACTATTCCTTATCTATATCCCAATGTAGATTTTAACACTGCCATAGAAAAGCTTAATCTCAAGTCTCTGCATACACACCACCAACATATTTGTGGAGTACTCTTTAGAAATACAGAATTAAAAGGACGAGCACTATTGCTTGTATAATTTCGTACCTCTTCGACCTAAACCAGGATACAAACTGCAAATGCTGTGAAACGAAATTGAAAACCAAGAACACCTCTTTTCAGTTCAATTATTTGGGATAAATTAATTCATTACCATACAGTTATCACTGCAATTCTATATCATTGTAAAATGCAAATTTATTGATACACAATTCGGCTACAATAAATTGATTTTAAATAAATTTTCTATCTAATATCTATTTACTAAGTTTTGTGCGAATTTCATTAGGAGTTAAGCTGAGAAATTCTTTACACCTAAAAATAAATAAATTGGCTCCCTTTGAATAAATAGTACTTACCGTGTTAGTGCAGTTTCAGAGAATCGTCAAAACATGTTCTAAAGTCACAAAAGACTTTTAAGATCAGTATAGACTATAAAGGCAAGAAATAGCTTTGCAATTGGTAATGTTGTTATAACCAAGCTAGATACTCGACTGATAGTGGTTATGAGTGTGTCGACCAGCCAGGGTTAAATGTGATAATTCGAAGAGTCGATACAACCAAGATTTATGCTAAGAATTACTGAATATTTCATGATTCTTAATGACGTTATTTTATTTTAGCAGAAGAAAATTACGCAGACTGGGACACCATACAACTAAAGATAGCGCCAGTTCTTAATCATATAATGTAGACGTGGGACTCTAAGACAAAAACTCGGGGGTTGAGGTTTCGGAAATATTCGAACTAAGGCTCTGGCTAATTGCAAAACACATTCCATGCGCACATACTCAGCCAACCACACCAGATTTCATGAGTTCTACATTTCCTAATCACTATACAGTCCTGTGTTTGACTGAACACTGAAAACGAACTAAAACATTGGATAACTGTTAACTGTCATTCATAATTAATGTTAGAGTTCCAATTTCATCAGCCAGCCCAACAAAACGTTCAAAACGGGACAGTAATAATGAACCGAATCCATAAATTAAAAACAAAATACTTTATCAGTGCTTAAAAAAGTACAATTCTTCCTTGACAATTTTAAGAAAAAAAACCAAATACGATCAGAAAGTATAGAATTCTATGCAGTTAAAATACAAAATAGCCTCAAAAGAAAGAAAAGAAGAGAAAACTTTGTTATATTTAATTAATATTTAAATCATGCTGAGGGCACCTGTTGTAAATGCCTGCAAGTTATGGATAACAAAGTGTTCAGAATGGGAGGATTGAGAGCCTGGCAATCCTGTCATCAATACCTTACTGCTTATAGAAGTGTAACAAATAGCTTTCTTTTCTTTTTCTTTCCTTCAGTTTAACTGTGTTATACACCTAAGCACACGGCAAAAACACTATCGTAGCCATACCAACATTTGTTGATCAAACCATTTATTTAGCTTACTCGCTGACGCAGAAACTCCAGTTTTTTTGAAAAACTAGTCTTCCAGTTTGAATTTTCTGTTACTGATACTTTTCACTGCTGTATTATCTAGTTGTTCTCTGTGGGAGCCTGCAACTTGTTTTATGCTTTGATATAACCTAAACTAAACTTCCGAATTTCCAGACTTTTACTTTTATACTTTTAAAATTTTAATCCGCAAAGGTGGTAGCCATTACGCGGATATTTTCTTGTGGATCACAGCCAACACGACGAGGTCTTGTTAGCATAATGCAGAGTGCGAAACTGTATCAGGATAAACTTGGTCCTCGTCGGCGCTACTTTTCGTTCAACCATTAGAACTCACATAATTAGAGAATATCAAAATGAGAACTCTTCATCCAGGAACATGCTTGGAAGGCTGTTTAATTTTAACACAATGTTTAGTGTGTCTGAGAATAGCTATTAAGTCTCAGTGCAAAAACAAAAGTTATTTATTGGGCTCAGCAGATATCAGTTTGTGTATCAATAACCAATGTTTTAATTTCAAATATCTTTCATAACTTAGTTCGCAACAAAATTGTTTTAAACTCAAAACAACTATAATAAATGAAATATATCTATTTCCAGGGAGTTTTTCATCTACAAAAATGGTTTTACTCAAAATTATCTAGTCTGGCCTCAAAAAGAGAGTAAGAAAAGAAAGTTTAATTTTCACTTCAAGATCTAAATAAATAAGATGTTGATAAATTTACGTATGGATTAGATTAAAATGTTTGTTTTTACACGTCTGTTTTAGTAGATGTGCAAATGTAAAATGCAAAAGATAACAATCCAACGTATTTGTGAAAACATTTTAAATTAGTATTCAAACTTACAAAGATTTTTACAAGCAAATATAGTTCTTTTTAATATAGTCAGAGCAAAAATAACAAATTACTCAAATCAATATTGTTACTCGTTAAAGTGTGCTGTAATGAATATGTATAGGATTGTTAAAGAATTCTTCAACATTTATGGTTTTTGAATTTCTAACCTTTCCAATTCTTTTCCTTTTCGAATACCTTGATATAGTTAAATGTATCTTTTCTCCCTCAGCGAGAGCCACATACACTAAGACTTCTTCTTAGTTTTCTAAATCAAACTTACCAAATGATTTTCACGTTCTCAGACGAACATTACTTGTTGTTAATTTTAATCGAAAACATGTTTTCGCCACAATTAGACAAAAAAACCCGAGACAAAGCAGAGAAAATAGAACTAACCGGTCTAAGTGTCGACGACGTATTTTCTAGAAGCATTCCGGCCAAAAGAATAAATCTCCAAGTTAACTCAAAACAGGCTGAAATATTAAATGCTGTATCGCTTTTGACAAACGGGTTAATAATTAATGAATAACAAAAAGAACAATGGTTGTTTTTAGAGCACTGGTGAGAGACTGTGTTCAAAACAAAAACATTAAGCCTAAAAATAAACTTTTCAGTGGTAACCAGTTTGAAACTAGGAACAGTATATGCAAAGGGTACAGCTTTGTAAAAGCCTCGTTAAATTCTGGTAATCTCGCGCAATTCCATCATTAGTTTCAATTAATAATATTTAAACTACCCGTTTTAACAGCAAAGACCAAAATGTATGATGAAATCTAGTGTTTCCACAACTAGGCTTATAGAAACTGCAGCTATTACAAGTTCAATAAGGTTTTTATGTGCAAGCAGACTGCCGTCCTGTTACTTTTACAGTACACGTTCCCTGATATCTAGTTTAAATCTATGAGAGTTTGCAATATTTACCAAACTGCCAGTGACTAGACAGTGCAAAAGTGAATTTATTGAAGCACATTCATTTACGATTTCAGTTGGGATTTCAAGTTGACAATTTTTTTCCACTTTATGTTTTATGTTTTGAGTGGCAACTCAGTCTCCACTGCTCACCTAAAATGTAATCGCTGAAAGATGATTTTAGATAGTTCAAATTTATCATATTGTACATTTTATTTCTGCTTTACAGAAATCTAACTGCAAATTTTCACACGTCCGTGCTACTTCAAAAAAAAAGACACGATTGAGTCAGTATCGTATTTCTAAGCTTCACAGACCGAGCGAACATGATCATTATAGACACAACCAATTCACTGGATCGCCACATCATTGTGTGTGGAAATCAGTTCTTCTATCAATTCAGGTCAGTAGGAAACAACAAACTTTGAAAAGTTATTCAGTATAAGTTGATAAAAGTATTCATACGATCAAAGAGTCCACTGTTGTGTGTTCTCGCTAAATGCCGGTTGCAATCGTGTGCGGTTTTTTGCTACTGGTGATTTATTTTACATCGATCACAATGGCGATTTCTTTTCGATAAAATGCAATACTGAATATGAGTTGTTTCCTTTCTTGCTGTTTGCCCCAGTTTCCCTAACTACACTGCTTCAAAGTGGTGTTTCGTTTCCAGTGCAAAACTGGTGAAGAGTGATACTCCGACCTGACCTAGTTGAAAAACAATTTGGAAAAGAATAGTGAGGAAATTAAATATCCTTTAGCAGTTTTGTTCCAAATCTATCTCTATAATGTCTGACATCTGGTATCTAATGGGTGCCTTCCCACAAACATAGGTAATAAACAGCATTTTCCTGGCGTTTTTTTTTTTGCATTATTCAAAGAAGTATATCGAAGACATAATGCGACACCCTTTCATATACTCTAGCAGCTGGGACAGTCCCTTTTAAACAGTTATAATTTTTATTCGTAAGTAAAGTTGAAACACCGTCATTTATTCTTATTTATTTATCTAGAAACTGTCATCCTGTCTTTGTAAGAAAAAGAACACAACAATGTCAAACTGGATGAGGAGCTGGCGAACGAACTCGAAAATTGTAAATTTCAATAATTTTACATTAGGACATTTACATTACACATGATCGTTAGTTCAGCTCGAAATTGAGAACAGGAAATACCTTGTTGTTTTCCAAAGCAATTATGTTTCAAAATTGTGTCATTAAAAGGAATTCGATCGGAATGTAACAGTTTGTGACAACTTATATTGTGTGTATGTATTCTATGCAGTTTTACGATTTAACATTATACTAAAAGGTAAACTCTAAGAAAGCAAAACGTTGAGTAAAACTAAAAATATTTGTTTTGATACCGTTCGGTCTATGTAAACCACGATCAAAGTACTCAATGCTATTTAAACAACTTAAAACAGTTTGGCAAGCTAATTAAAAGTAGACGGTGATCTGATCGAAAATAAATCATTTTGTTATTTGCATATACTTATGAGTCTTCTTTAACTTGCTTTATACTGACTTACTCACTTACTTACTCACTCACTCATTTATTTACTTACTTACTTATTTACTTACTCGACTACTTACTGATTGACTTACTTACTGACTTATTGACTGTCTGCATGACTGACTAACTAACTTACTTACTTACTTACTTACTTATCAATCTACTTACTTACTTACTTACTTATCAATCTACTTACTTACTTACCTACTCACTTACTTATCAATCTACTTACTTACTTTCTTTCTTATCAATCTACTTACTTACTTACTTACTTACTTACTTACTTATTTACCTACTTACTTACTTACCTACTTACTTACTCACTCACTTATTTACTTACTTACTTGTTTACATGTAGTTGGCTAGACCTGCTCGATCCTCTGTATTCAAGTTTATCTGCTTAATTCCACTAAATTGTTTATAGTATTGAAACTGAATGCTTAGCTAATTACTTCTGATCAGTTAGTTTTTGCATATCTGAAGATGACGAAAGAAACATAATGTATAAAAGACAGAAATCAAAAACCTGCAACACCTTGTCTAAAAACACTAGTAGTTGGTATTAGAAATTTTAAAGACACACTAACTAAAGGGTATGAAATTTGTGATTTTAATTTTGCGTTCCGAATAAGAAATAAAGAAGATTTACTCAAACAATTATTTTGAGAAATTATTCGTAAAAAAGATCATACTTTTACATGAAGTTTTAATGTGACGGGATCATGAATTTTTGTCCAAGTCATCTAAACTTAAAAATGATTTCAGCTTGACAGCAAAAACTATGATAAAGCACTGGAGGTTTTGAGAATAGAATCAATTAACGGTTCTTGATGATAAACACGTATACACTTCTATTTACACTAGCTAAAACATTTCGTGTATATGCTAACCCTTGTTCACATTTTTGGCAAAGCTGTAATTTTTGTGTTATGTGGTATAATTTTTAAACATTTCAGCGTAAAAAAGTAATGATCATCTGATTCACCTGGTCCAAATCGAAACAAACCTTACAGCTCTATTTGGCTTTTCGTCTCTCCTTGAACCGAAGTAACATAACTTTTGTGTGGGTGGTATTTCTAATAGTTTAATGAGCCAACAAATAGGAGAAAAAACATAAAATAACAACCACAAATTAACCACAACCACCTAGCTTATCTTTTTTGTTTATTTTGACAGCGGTTTCAAAACTTCAAAACGGTAACTCGCCCTTGCATGCTGTTACGCGGCAACCGAGGATGAGAACACAAATTTTAAATATCTTAAAACCACAATATGCGAAAAATTTGAATTCAACATAACTTATTCCAAAGCATCCCGCGAACTTCATGGGTTTTTACTGTGCGGGAAGCATAGAAAGACCGACAAAATGAAAAAGCTAGTGTAGCCGTGAAATTGTCGGGCGCCAAAAGGTCAGATTGTGTGTTTGTATGAAAATTATTTCGGTGTAGTTCTTGCTTAACTAATTTTCAACGGTATGACATGTTAGTTTAGAGGATTTGCAGGCGAATGTCGAAAGCTAAAACTACTTAAGGGAATAAAGTAAGCGATTCAAATGAGTTTGATAAGCACTGGACTACAAGCATGTCAATAAACTTGATCTCAATTCCCGCTTCAATTGCAGAATAGAAAAAATGTTAACTTAAATATAAAGATACACGTCATAGACGGTACCGTATATATATTCATGGCAAAATGTAATGGTAGTTAAAGTCCAAACTAACCCTTAAACCAAAACTAAACAAAGAATTAAAGCTCGGACTAATTGTCTGAAAAGAAGAGTGAATCAAGGTTTTATAAGAAAATTTACCTTATGGAGCTGATGTTGTAAAATTTCCACGACAAAATTTGGATGCTTATCCACAAATCATTGAATGCATGTCGCTACATCGCCTGAAGTACAATCTCCGACTCGTTTGGACATATTTTTGTGCCTTCTTCACTGACAGGCCAAATATGACTTTTAATTAAACATTGGTGGCTTTGCAAAGTCTAAAACATTCAGCATTCTAATATTGATGCAATTCTTAATTAACATTTGAAATGGCCCAGCAGATTAAAAACATATTAAACTACACGTTCGGGGGAGGAGATTTTTGATTGGACAAATTCTTGTGAAAACGCGCGAGCTACAATTACAAAAGAAGGTATGGTAATTACTTGAACAAGATATTGAATCGGAACGTTTATGCACTTTGTATGTGAATCGACACAAATGTCTTTAAAAGTCTAATGAATGCTTCTTTAAACTTTGATTTCCATATGTTTTATTTCTTTCTCAGTATGGATTCGTTCAAATCTGATAAATGTGAACAGTGCCGGAAATTGTGGCCACTTTATTTCATTGAATTACTTTGTATTTTGACTATAAGGCCAATAACAGTCATCTTAAATATATATCAGACTCAGCTTGCGATCTTCCTTACAAATTAGAATTAGAACATAACATAAACACGATGAGACAGGTGACTTCTCTGCTGTGAAAATCTATCTGCGCTTGTCTCCTCAACGCATTGGCAAACATGCATGTAGATCTACAACACTATAAAAGTCTGTTTAAGTGGCTACCAAAGAAACGTGAAAATAGTCAAAGTGTCTCAAAAATTTGTTGTTCTTTGGACTTTGCTTATGAAAGAGTTAAAATTGTCGATACTTCCAACGTTACTCGAGGTTCTGAAGACTAAATAATTTCCTGTGGATTGTCTAACGATTTCTGATCAGAAAATTATTGAAACAGAATTTTAAAATCGCAAAACGCTGCCTTTGCCCTAGTCGAACTAACCGATGTGAAACTCTATTAGACACTTATTGCCTTGTACTGTAGATTTTCATCCAAATTAAATTGTTCTTTTTAAAAAAATGTTTGAAAATAAGCTTGGAAAAAATGCAAGGCATAAGGGTGCTCGAGAGTACTTATCGACCTCAAAAATGTTATTTAAGTTTGCGTCTGAGAACTTATTCCACAAAACCGAAACTCTAAATAATTAGAATACGAAAAAACACCATTTTGTTATGAATGAAAGAGATGAAAAATTGGATACGGGAATTTAAGAAACACATTTTAGTATTAACCGTTTTGGTTCAGACGGAGAAGTTGCCAAAACTACCGTTTGGAAATGTTCTAGCTGTTATTTTCTGGAACATAAACCTAAAGATTTTAAAGCACTATCGTCTTTCAAATACCTTGTCTTTATCCTGCCTCCTCAGTCCATTTGTTTTCGATGTATATCAAATATGAAATTTCATCATAGTAGTAAGCAGTCTATTTTGTTTCGTCTAACTGAAGGACGTGTATAAACAAGCCTGCGTGTTGCCTATATAATGTCTTCCTGATATATCCTCTAAACATCACAGCATTCCGCGATAGTTTTTGATAAATATTGACAGACCTTGACAGAATTTATTGAGAAGTTTTGTCTGAAATTTCGGAATCAGCAGTTTTAAAAGTTTGTTGTTTTAATATAACTTTTCTGCAGCACTTTCGAGTCTCCGCCTTCAGTCTCCGTAAGTGCAAGAATTACAAAAGGGAGTGGAACTGAATCAATACTAAGTAGAAACAAGAAGATATTTATTTGTAACCAAATTTAGACAAAACACAAATTGTAAGAATATTAATTATTCTTCTTTTAATTAAATAAACCCTTCGTTTCCCAAAAAACAGTTAGACGGGTCCCAGTTGATAATCATACTACTACTACTATTACTACTACTACTACTACTACTATTACTACTACTACTTCTACTACTACTACTACTATTACTACTACTACTACTACTACTGCTACTACTACTACTACTACTACTACTACTACTACT
>JANSTQ010145839.1:0-12315 GCA_026167885.1 Bergia puertoricense
TAGCCTTTCCTAAAACCAAATTGATAGTTGTATAATATGCCATGCTTTTCTAGAAAGTTTATAAGTTGATTATAGACAAGCTTTTCAAGGACTTTACTAAATGCAGATATAATAGCTGTTGGTCTATAATTTCCAGGTTCTGTAGCATCTCCACTTTTAAAGATTGGGGTTATTCTGGAGATTTTGAAAACGTCAGGTACCACTCCTATTGTTATTGATTCATTATATATTTTAGTAAATGGAACTGATAACCGGAGGCTTGCAAGCTTAATAAACTTATTAGGTATATTTATATAAGCCTTATTCTCATTTAGATTAGCAAAAAGAGTAAAGACTTGAGATTCTGTAACTGGAGAAAGAATAAAACTATGAGAAGGGGATTTGTTTATATAATCAGTAGGTTCTTTGGTTGTTGAGTTGCTTTTTATTTTACTTGCAAGATTTGGGCCAACATTGGCAAAATAATTATTAAACTGATCAGCTATGTCCGTTTCATCAGTATAAGTTTTATTTTCATAGACAAGTTCTGTGGGCAGAGATTGTCCTTTTGTTTTGCGTTTAATAATGTTTCCTATGAGCCTCCATGTAGATTTAAGATTGTCTTTATATCTCAAAAACTGGGACCCAAAGTCGCCTTAAGTCGTACAAAGTCAACTTACGTCGCGCAAAGTCGCCTTAAGTCGCGCGCAATTGCCTTAAGTTGCACTTAGTTGTGCAGGTTTGGGCGACGATTTTGCCTTAAGTCGCGCAAAGTCGCCTTAAGTCCCACAAAGTTGCCTTAAGTCCCACAAAGATGCCCAGGTTTCGGGGATGCTTTTTCCTTAAGTCGATTTAAGTTGCCTTAAGTTACGATAACTTTGGGTACCAGAGTAAACTTCAAATTATGTAGAAATGCAACCGTATGTGTCCAGTCACCACTCTCTTAACAGTCCCCCTCCCCCGGATCTCTGATGGTGAGTTTCATTGCAAGCAAGCAAGAATGTTGATGAGTCTAATATACTTTTAACTTTGTAATAATTAATTAAGTTGGACTTCAGTTAGTTATGTTTCTTTATTATTTCCCGAATGACTTGACGAAATAAATCAAAAACATAGCGGAATCTAGGACAATAGATCTATGCTGTCAAAGTGGAAATTTAAAGAATCGATCAACGTTACATTTGTATTTATTTTCAAAGATTACATTATGAAAGCTTTAGTACAACAAAAGTTTTTTTTTTATAAAATAAAGACACGCATTGGCTACCGATCTGCTCGTCACCAATTCTGAAACTTGCTCTGCCTTTACTTATATGTTTCTGCTGTAGAATCTGTCCCGTCCTTCTTTTTCTTGTTCCTTCCTTTGCTTATGAACTTCATCTTTACAAAGGGTTCTTGCTGCTGAGCATAAATTCTGCAAAGCAGAATGGTGCTGCAAAACAAATTATAAAGGTTACCTGATGTGCCTTAAAGGAGTTTTCACGGCTGAAAAATGGATTTTTTCGGAAGTTTTGTTTTTTACTATATGTTATTTATCCAAAAAAAGTTAAAAGAAAAAATCTTATACCGCCAAAAAGACCTACGCGATCCATCACTTCTTCCAAAGTTCGGTGCATTTTAAAACAATTTATTACTTTGTGTTCTAGCCTGGAACAGAAATCAACATGATTTATGAAAAAGAGATATTACAGTCTAACTTTATCGTCGCTCAAACAGACCGTCAGTACCATTTGCTTGTCGAAAAACCTTGATTGCTATTTTTGTCGAGAAACTTTTGAGCAAAGTCGTGAAAGAACCCTTTTCAAAGACACAAGTGTGTCTATCTTCGTTTGCTATCAACTCAAAAGACAAATATGTACACATGATGTTCGTTGGCACAAGAAAACGTCAATATTTTTTAAAACAATGTCATGATCAACAGCTTTTTTATGAATGACTCAGCTGCAATTAAAACAAAAACAAGAAACCGTATTTTATAAGAAGAGAAAATATTAATATCTGAAAAACAAGTTTTAAGAAATTAGCAATATTGGTTTTAATGTTTTTGTTGTTAACTAATCCCCTATGCCAAACTTCTCTTATACTTTCTAAAATGATTTTTTTCTCGTAGAAATTTTTTTGTGAATTTAACACAATTTTAGCAATTTTTTAGATCCTTGTGTCCCATTTAAAATGATGATACGATTGGTATAGTTGCTATGGCAACTATATGTCGCTCAATAGCACAATGAAACACAGTCTGATAATCTTGTGAAACATCCCAATTTGTCCAAAGCTGTGAAAAATACAGCCAATCATAAAACAGGAAAGTGGTGTTCAACGGGTAGCGTTCAACTGCTTCTCGTTAAAGGGCGTTAAGGGGGCGTCATCCCGAAAACTGGTAAATGAGTTTTAGTTCAAACTCAACTCTGGAAAACATTTCCGAATCTTTATCCGAACTCCGAGCAATTCTGGAGATTTGTGAAGCTTTTACGAAAGTTTCGTAAGGTCGTTAAAATTTGTTTCAAAATGTTTTGATAACTGGTTACTGTAAATGCATCAGAGTTAATTATCAGCCAAATATTGTAAAGCCATTACTAAGTTCCAAACGCTTCCATAGATTTTTTCCAAATCAAATAGGTTGCTAAAGACTTTTGTAATAAATTTTACCAGCATTTAAAAGTTTCTGCCACTTTCTGAATTTTTCTGATGTTTTTGAACTTTTTCGAAGACGATGCCCTCAACTGCCTATTATTAAAAAGTTGTAAGCTCCTGGTATCATAACGAACATTGCCTTACGAGGTATCGTGCTCTCAATTTTAAGTTACCTTTTTCAGTTAATTTTTTTAGAGCAATTTTCAGTAGATATCACCTGAGCCGCGCAATGTTGAAATCTGAAACTTTTTCACAACCTGTCTGATGAAAGGTCCTGGGGAACTAATAGCGGTTATGGAACCAAGAGTTGGCTTGATATTTTATACTTTGAAACATAGTCCCAATGGTTGCAGCCTCTTTTAAGCCAATTGAAGACTTGTCAAAACTGCCCGTCTTGCAGCTGTGCTCCCCGATTTCCTAAAAAATATCTGCGCCAATTGATATTACTATCTAATATAGTGGCATTAGAACTTTCATTAGCAATGAAACACTTTAGAATAGATTTCTTGATATCCACGATAAACTGACGCCAACGCAAGGAGACTGTATCGTAAAAGTTCCAGTACGCATGGGGGTGGGGCTTATTTAATTTCAGGACTTCAAAAGGGGGTCTTTAAAAAGTGGGGTACTTAAGGGGGGGGGGTTATTACAAACCCTGCGACATTAAAACCTGAAATTAACAAGAACGAGTTTTATTTTCTTCTGAAATACCTGCTTTATTTATATAAAGTAACAATATACTGTGGCTTGCATTGGAAATGTAATGCATAAAATTTAAATACTTTCCTTGTACGCTAGTGTATGTTTTGACTTGGTGCTGGTCAAGGTTGGGGAGAAAAGGGGTGGGGGGGCGAGGAGGGGTTATTACGAAGCTTTGAGCTCTAAAGGAGGGAGGTTAATCGAGAGGGGGGCTGCAATGTCGATTTTAGCAAATTTTCAGCAGATAAAAAATGCTAATCTCTTTGGTTCATGGATTTTAGAAACGAAAGAATTTTCAGAGGAACAGCAACTGTTTCTAAAACTCCAAAACTGCATTTTTAACTTCTGCTAGTTATTTGATTTATTTAAAAAATAAGCTAAATCATACAATTTGCGTGCAAGATCCTGACATGCAGCTTTTCTCTCCTCTAAGGCTTTTTCCGAATTAACTTTAAGGTTCTAGTGTGGTCAGATATTAAGTGTAATAAAAACAATCCATGTACTATGATATACCAGCAACAGCCATAAAATTTTAAGAGTTTTTAACAAACCGGTTTAGTTCGAAGAAATAATGAAGCAATTTCCTAAATTTTGATTATAGACTTTAGACCATTTTTATTTTCAAATTTTTGTTTTACAAATAAAATCGATAGAACGAGAGTTCTAACACATTGAAATCGGACGGAGTTATACTGTCGCATTCATACAATTCTTTTACAAGAAAATGAATTTTAATGTTTAATGATTCGGCGTCTCGACAGAATTTCACGAGTTGTTGATACTGTTACTGCATCTCTATCAAAACTCTTATCTGAGAAAATGGGGTAATTACATACAAGGTAAGTTTGTGGCACATCAGTCATTCATTGGACGTATACAAAGAAACATCTGTCTCGTTTTTCTCAGGGCGCACGGACGAGGACTGACATGAAGGAATGTGCTAGAAATTGTTTATAATAATAGATAAATCCGTCTGCTACTCATTGGTAGTAAAAATGTTCCCTGGGACTTCACAGTTGCGAAAGTTTAACATTTTTGATGAGTGAGAAAGTCTAACTGCGAAAACCATGCGTGTTTGTATTTCGTAGATAAAGTTACTTAATATGTAATATCTTTATTATGACGCCGTGCAGCTAAGAGCGATTTGTTAATTACTTTTTAAAAGGCGTCACCATGAGTTAAATGACAGCAATCCTTCACTTGCAGTTAAATATTTATGCCAAAAACCTTGCTTGCGTTGCTTTGCTTTAAATATTCGAAATTTCGAGTGATATTTTGATTCAAAGCGGGTGCTTTTACAGCAACTAAAACAACTGTAGCATTCATCAATTTTATCATAATTACAGCTTTGACTTTGATTTATGGAACTTATTTTGAGTTCGTATGTGCAAGCTGTCTAGAATATACTCAACATACGCAATTCACTAGATCGATAACAGTTTTTTTGGAACTTTTCCCCAAATAATTAGAAGATAAACAAGGAGTTCTTCATTAATTCCATGAGATATAGTCGACAAAGTTTTCCCTGTTTTACGAGTTTAATCGATTACTCAGTGAAATATAAAGAATCCACTAGTATCACAACGAATGATTTCTACTTTATTATTTTTAGGTTATAAATGAAAGACAAAGTGTTGAATTCCCCATTAGAAAAAGATACGACTTCTTACCTCTGCTTGTTCCAAATAGCTTTTTTTCCCGAATCTGCTGACATGAAACTCTTCGCTAGGAAGAGAGAATCCTATCACAAGGAGACAACCAACTAACACTGCGCTTGTTTTCATATTTTCGTGATGCACACTTCTTCCTTAATACTCGGATTCCAATCCCAGAAGAAGTTTGAGCTTTACAGAACTTTCCGGCTAAAAATATCAGAGCGCAGTCGGTTTACTTTATAAACTCACTTAGTGACATGCATTTGGCCTTTTAAGGAAGCTCTTCTTACCTGGATGACTTCCATTGGCTTGCTGCTAATCCATATGAAGCAGAAAAAGAAAGGAGATCACGGGATCTCATTAGAAAGAATACATTAAAAAGATCATACTGTTAATAAACAGAAAGAAAAACCCACAGGTGCCTATAAACAAAGTGTTATAGTTTTGCCTGTGTTACTGTGTAAGTCTTTTTTTGTTTACTTAAAACACCATAAAAGCTGATCCATCGGCTCTATACAAGCGCTGGAGGTGGTCTCGAAGATATTTATAATGCTTTCTAAATCAACATATCTGTTAGAATAAGTACAAATTTCCGTTATACAAAATCTTTTCAAAGAGTAGTAACATTTCAGTTTTGCTTGAAATGAGATTCCTCAAATCATTATTAAGTAGTTATGTTGTAGTGATTTAAAGACTGAAAAGTTTGCAGACTGAACTGAACGCTTGAACAACCTTAAGATACAATTAGAACTGTACATTCTTTCTGTAAGGTAACATTATTTCAGACATGTACAAGGTATTATTCATATGTTTTTGACAAGTTCAGCCTAAAATTGTTTTGCGTTTTGTTTTCAAGATTTCGATTTTATAAAAATGAGACTGCGATTGATTTCAATTTGTTTTCAAACTTGGGAGAATCTGGGTGGACGGACTAAAAGTGTAGGAGTCAAGTAGATAACTAGCGACTAACTTCAGTTATCTTTCAGACGCTTTATAATTTGGAGAAACGAAATATTTGGTAATATCTCCTGATCAATAAAACAATTTTTTTTTCAGAAAAAGTTTCGTTCGACTCGTGTTGAGATGGGTCATGGACACTGATCTGTGCAAAGCATTTTAACATTCCAAACGTTTTGATTCAAGCAGAAACTTTAAAATTTCAAGTTCTTACAGTGGTGAAATAAATATATAAGAACTTCAAATGGCTTTTAACAGTTTATTCTTTCCATTGATTTTTTTAAGACGTTCTAAAGGGGCAGTAATTGTATGAAATAAACTGTTACCGACAACTGTTAATTTCATGATTCACCTGTAGAGCAGCTATCACGTATTACCACCACTTACTGCAATTATCACAAAAAAATAATTGTGTTGTATCGTATTGTATTGTGTTGTATTGTTCTATGTCATACTCTTGTATTGTAACTTTACATTTAAATTTAAATTTAACCGTAAAATCTCAAGGATAGGGACTCTTTATTTGTTGGTTGACAAAGAACGTTGGAGGGCTATAGGTGCTCTGTTGATCGTTGGCTATCAGTTTATACCAGAGATGTTTAGTTTATCTTGACGGCTTGAGGTTTAATTCGTCTGCAACTCGATGTATCAATTTAAAATACTGTACGAAAAGGAGATGGGAGATGTTTGGTTTGTCTGGTGACTTGGGGGATTTATATTTAGCTCATCTTATTTGGTTTATCAAGCAAGAGAAACATTTAAAAACGTCTAGACGTAATAAAGATTTAGTACATCCCGATAGCCAAATCAAACCTGATTTAGTTTGTCCAAATTGTAGGCCGTATTTGTATACACGTGAATTAACAGACAAGGTAGATGTTTTTCCCAGAGCTCTGGTATAAGTGGAGTTAATGAATGGATAGATATTTCAAATCATTTTAGTCAGGGTAATCCCTTTGGTATCACTGAATAAATTACTGTTACCAGTGGGAACCCTGATATATACTAGCAATTGATGCAATCTCTGGTGATAAATTAACGGCCAAATTGATGCAAAAGAACATAATACATCAGCATGCAAAATGAAAAATAGTTACTATTTTGAAATGTCATGATTTAAGTTTTCGTTTTCTGGTTCAAAATTATAAACTATCGTAAAGTTAGGAACCTTGTCTTTCACTTATGTTCAGATTTTTATGTCTATCAAACAGCGTTACTGAGAATTAAAACTCTGATTACCATGCGAATGTGATCACAGATTTTCATTTGCAAGATCACACATTGAGTTTTACCCTTAAAATAGTTTATAATTTTAGCAAACGCTCATCAAAGTTATTTTATTTGATGGATCTCATGTTGAGTTCCTCGCCTTCGCATTGGACGTCCTTGCATTTCACTCAGTTTGATCGAAACTCTTACGCACATTGTGCTGAAAGTTAATTTGCCTAATTTTTGTCAGAATAGATTTTTTGTTTACAAAACGATTTCACCTGTTTTAACATAAATACAATAAAGACATGATTTTAAAGAGTCTATAGTTTATCTTGAGAAATCATCACAGAGATCTTTGGCTTGCGGCAAAACTATTTTTATAACTGATTCCGTCAACTTAACATTGCCTAATGGTATTCTTTTTCTTGGCGAGCATTGATATAGTTGTCAGTCAAACGCGAAAGAAACTCAAAAATATCTTTTTGCTAAACAAAGAAACTATAAGCATTTTTAACATAGCCATAAGGCTAGGAAATAGAAAGTATTGTGTCATTTCACTGAGGTAGCTGAAATTTGTGAAGTCTAGTGAAACGGCACCATTGCAAGCTATTGACAAGTTTCACCTTATCCACCGTTTTTAATACATTAAAACCACATTTAGTAAAAGTTGGTTTGGAGGCGGTAGCATATTACAGCACTTTACTATTTATTTTCTTCTTTATCTTTACATAATTCGCACTTAGCCATAAATTTAATACACGTACATAAATTTAATAAAACTACACACTTTCACTCTTGAAGTGTAACCAATCAAATCTTAGTTTCTCTCATTATATGCCCAGCTAAAAAGCGAAAACACAATTGAAAATTAATAAGTGCAAGCAATAAGCTTGAACTTGAATTTTTTGAAATTTAGAACATGTTTCCACAAAGTGCCAACGCCAATTCAAAAATGGACCAATATCTATTTGCTCGCAAAACACTATGCAACTCAATTACAATCATTAAATTGGTTTAAAGAACTCATAAATAATGAAAGTAAGCCAAAATAGGAGGTAAAGAAAAAAGGGGGAAAAGTGAAACTTACTGAATCTTCAAGAAAAATGAGGCAGCGCCCCATTTTATTTCATTTGTTTTTTGTGTAGTTTAAGGCTAGTCATAACGTATTAAGGCAAAAAAAAACTGGGAGCACTGTAAGAAAGTCAATAACTCAATGTGTAATCCGTGTACAACTACAAAAGTTCAACTTTTTGACAATGCCGGCGTTGATATGTCTTCTTTCTCTGTTTTGCAGCAAATACAGAAGACTTTTAACCAGGTTTTGGATTAAACACATTTTGTACTACTTCAGAAAAAGGTGAAAAAGTCGATTCTTGTGATGAAAGTTTCCAAACAAAAAAAATCATAAAGGAAGCGGGTGGGCACGCTAAACATTCGCGCACTTCTCTGCCGTTATTAAAAATTTTAAAAATGTCCGTCTTTATTCTGATTTTGCCGTACAATGCTTCCTTGTGCGCTAAATTTTTTATTTCATAACAACATGCCATGAAACAAGCATCACATTTCACAAAATTGACTGATTTTTTTGTCGAGTTGTTCGGAAAATATAAAATCGTTAAAATTGCAGCTGAATTTAGTGAGATTTGACGGCTGACATGCAGGTATAGATGAAATAATAAAAATAGCAGAAAGGTATAATCGAATGTAGAGCATTTTACCAATCAAGAAAATAAGTTTTTACCCCAATTTGTGGCCAGGCAGCATGCCGTCAGTATTATTTTTTACTCCAGATCCCCATCTTTACATAATTTTTCTCCCGTCTTGCTGCTTCCGAGATTAAAAGAGGTTTCACATTGTCTATTAGTACGTATACATATTTATAGGATTTTAAAACTTATTCTTCAATATTCTTTCTACATAATTAACAGTGAACTCCTAACAAATTTTTCATCGGTCTTGACTTACTTCAATCTGTCACCGTTTTATTCGATATTTTCTTGACTGGAGACTGATTTACAACACCTGCTTGAATGATAATTTCTGTATATAGTTTGCAAATTAACTATATATATATTAAGGAATGATTCGACAGATAATACACCCTTTGAACTATTTGTTTGATGTGAAGCGGGGTAAAGATCTAGAAATTCCGCCTTCGAATACTCTCGAGGAGTTTTTTATTTGTTTATTTTCATGTAAAGCCATAAATTGAATGCACAGTGTTTTTGCATAGCTTTTAACATCATCAATAATCATGAGAGCTAATCAAGGCAGAATAAAACTTCAACAGGGTTTTAGTCGAAATAATTAATCTTAAGCTGGTGACTTTTGTTTGAAAGTTGAATATTAGCAAGCGATTCATATGAATAAGGCGTGTTTCCATGAATTAAGTTCTCAGTTAGCACGTGATAAACTAAATTGCTGTTTACATAACAGGTTACACTATTAATGTACAGTCATGTAAACGAAGAAAAAATACCGACGAATAGTTGCATTACAAGAATAGTATAACACATTAATTTTACAGATTGGGAATAAGGACGTCAAGCTGATCGTGAGTAATCTCATAAATAATAAATCATACACTTCTTCATAGTTTGCCATTATGTATCTACCCTCTTGAATGTTTTATAAGATAGCCTAATTTGGGGGCTCAGGCTTAAGATTCTTAACTATTTACAGGATATCTGCCTCAATTGTTCTTTAAACTTTCCTTGATATTTTTTTATTTGTAAAAATTTACCGAAAGGCTGGTCCCAACTACCAACTCAATTCATGCATATATGTACCGAAACTCTAACTCTACACCAAAATATGGTTGGCCCCAGATTTTCCAGCCCCAGATTTTTATTATTATTATTACTATTATTATTATTATTATTATTATTATTATTATTGCTTTAACAAGTTATTTCACTTAAAAAATCTTGGGCTAACAAAAATCTGGGGTTGAAAATCTGAGGCTGAGAAATCTGGGGCTGGAAAATTTGGGGCCAACTATATTTTGGTTAACTCTACTATTACCGTTAACCAACATTAAACATGAAAATGTTTTCAGGTTCTCAATATATTTAATAATGATTCTCTGTTCCACTTTCAAAATTTACAGGTTGTTTTCTTAGTCTCAGCTTTAGTATGCTTTTAACATGTTTTCAAATTTTGGCATTTTTCAGCCTCAAAGTTCCTACTAAAATGTTTCTTATAAAAAAAAAGTATATATCGGAGTAAAAGCGATTTCAAGACTTCATTTTTTTATAAGATTTTTTTTCATACAAACATTGAAGATAAAAACCGGTCATAATTTGAGACTGCACTAAGAACAACCTCGGGATGAATCTAAACAGAAAGCACTCGCTCTTATATATTCTGAACATGGAGAGAACCATTTTATATGTAGTAATTACGTCGATACAATTGCACACTTCGCTAAAACACACGGGTCATGCATGTATAGATCATTTTCTCGGGGACGTCATCAAAGTATGAAATCTTAACTGCTCAGTAAAGCTCGTTAACACGATTCAGATATCGGCATCAAAATTTGGAAGTCAGTAGTTTGAGTTTTGTAACAGAGTGTGTCTAAGTTTGTTTATTTCCTAAATGTCATGAAAATCCTCATACTTTGGCAAAATAGATCGAGATTTGACAAAGAAGGAGTGGCTAAACTAAAACCTCTTCAGTTACTGCAGTCAATGGAAGTGACGTGAAAACCATAGTAGTTCTCTACTTCAAAATTTATAAAACTAAACGTTCCTCCCTTAGTCTCATGCAGCCTAAGACATATTCTTAGCATGCTCTTGAATTTTGGCATTTTTTCCTCAACCATGTTATAAAAATGGTTATTGTAAAATATAATGTATATCGGGGTAAAATTGGTTTTAAGGCTTCACTTTTTATTTAAGAATATTTTTATATGAACATTTAGGTTGAAAAAGGTCATAATTTGAGGACGTGCTAAAATCACACCTCGGGATAAAACTAAATGGTGTGTATTATTCTTAGGCATTTTGAACATTGAGAAAGCCATTTTATTTTTAGTAATTACATCGACACAATCCCACACTTAAAACTTATAAGTCATGTAAAGATCGTTTTCGTGATGAAGTCATAAAAGTATAAAACCTAAATTGTTCGGAAAAGCTGTTTCTTAAACATTGTTCAGATATCAACATTAAAATTACTCTTTGGAAGTTTTTCGTAGAAACGATTATTCGTTCTGGAGGTACAGCTGGATTTTGAATTCTGTAACAGGGTAAATTTGACTCTGCATACATTTCCCGAATGTCACGAGAATCCTCAAAATTAAAATTTAACAAAGCAGAAGCGGCAAATCTAAAATTTGACAAAGAAGGTTCGAGCCCAAACGGGATCGGAGATTTTTTTCTCTTTCTCCGCGTGGGCTTATTGTTTTTTCCTAGGGCTTTCACTTAGGAGGAATTACTTGGAATATTTATTCAGTCTTTCACGCTTAAAACACTATATATCTTAAAATTTGATATCTTGGAAAAACCGTAAACGTGTTAACTAAAGTTGTTTAAAATGTGATTTAAATCATTTTGGCTAAGAAAAAAAATACACCTTAATTTGAAGGCTACGTTTTTGGCTGCCATCTTCTTGTACCACGTTTGTACATCAACATGGTTTGCAATTGCACAGATAATTGAAAATTATTCGAACATTGTTTTTACAAATTTAGTGGTAACGGTTTCAGTGGCCGCCATCTTGTTGTACTTTGTTGAACACCAACAATACAATGAATCCATCTGGTATTGCTACAAACCCAAATTAAACTCATATTGAAATTAATGTTTATCTCGCCTATAAATTGTAGTTTCTACTAGTTTGTGAACTTTTGTGATCAACCTAAGCCCTCAAGCAATGAAATTCAATCATCTGTAACTCTAAATCAAAGCACCTTTTCATTCGAAAAACCGAACCCTAAACTGTCAAGGCGCAAATTCAAAAGATCTAAAGTTTTGATTTAAGAACTTTTAAGCCGTAATTCGTTTCTTGATGGGGAGCAAAGCGTTTGTGTTTAAATGAGCCAGAAGTCTGAACGGCTAGAACTTGGGAACAGCCTTTGAGTCGCGTTCTGATAATATCAAATTAAAACTGTACAGACAACTATAATGTTGCTGAAATAAAAGGCAAATCAGTAACTGATCATCAGTAGGATACC
>JANSTQ010145850.1:0-12314 GCA_026167885.1 Bergia puertoricense
CAATTAAACCGTCAAGCAAGGAAAAGATTGCACAATTAAACCGTCAAGCAAGGAAAAGATTGCGCAATTAAACCGTCAAACAGCTCCTTCAACACTTAGAATGTGCGCAGTGATAGCAGTACCAGGATTTCAATTGGTCGATCATTGCAGACATTTGTTTTACATTTGGATATCAGGAAAACTTGGAATTGCGTTAGCTGAACAAACGAACCATATTGTAAGAAAGAGCACATCAGTATCTGTACGGTATCAGGACGTACGATTAAATTTCAAAGTCAAACTGAGAAACCTACGTTGGAAGTTTGGAAAGCCTAGAAAAAATTTAAACAAATGTGTGAGATTTTTCACTGAGTGGCAACATAATGCCAACATAATGCCACCCATCGAAAAATCACATTCGTTTGCTTAAAACTTTGGCAAACTTCAGATGCAGATATCTTGAAGGTGTTTTTTTAAAGCCATAAAACTTGGCATAATAGTTTATCATATGTTTTGTCACGCATAGTTTTGTTTTGACCGTCTGACAAAATTTACATTTAGGTTGATAATAAAACAAGCAAATAAAGATTGGCCTATTGTGAGCTGCTTGTAACTACTGGTCAGTTTTTCTTGGGTTGCAACCAATCCCTGGAGATCCAGGGAACAAAGACATCGCGGCAGTGTTGGTTGATCATACAACAGGAGTTAACGAGGAATCTTTTGTTAAGTTCAACCATAGTTAATAGAGTGAATAGGTTATGAAACTTGGCCAGTTTCTTTGTTGTATGTTTGTGTTCTCCATTTCTTTTGTTCGCTAGCTTTGACCGCGTTCAAAACACAAAAGGTATAGAAATGCATATGAGCAACCAACCAGTAGAAACATTTGGGTTCACACGTAAAACAAAACAATGTGCAGGGTCACGGTTTGTTCAACATAAAACAAAGCAGTTTTATACACTCCTTTAGTTCTATCAACTATGGTTCAACAAACATTGCCGCTGATGACGTCACGCGAAACCGAATAATACTGCTGATATATCATATATAAGTTGATACCTTTGTTTCTTCAACCAGTTTCTGAAGAGAATGCTGCCATCGGATACATGGTGATTAAAAATATTGGCGAGCTGTTACCCAAGTCGTTTGATGCAAAGATAACGTAAGTTTAAAAATGCTGTTGTTGTAATCAGGCATCGTAATATTAAAAATTGAGTTGTCTCTGACTTAGAGGTGTACCCCCAATGGCACGGCCGATTATTTTTCTTCAGTTTTGAATTTTTTATGAGCTTCCTGTGTTTATATTTTACTGAACTCGCCTTTTTCCACATAACTGGTGAAGATCACTGAAGTGATCGAAACGTTTTATGAAAAAAACGTTTAAATCAGAGACAACTCCCGTGTTTAACACGATTTTTAACATAACGCAAGTTCTCTCAACCAACAGTATCAATGCAGTCTTTGTTGAAACCTAGACACTTAAAAATTGTAAAGGATTCTCTAGAAATTTTACAGTTTCAGAAAATGTTTTTCTCGTTTATCTTGACTTTCTAGAAGTATCAAAGTCCAGGCTTCATGGTGAAGCAAGTAGGAGTAGAGTTGAGGGAAGTCGCTTATAACCTTTACCCCAGTTACTGCTGGTTTCTGTAGTTGTTCATAATTTATAGTTTAAAAGCGTAAATACAGGGACATTTGCGAATGGGGTTTTACCAGTCAAAGCTTTCAAGCAGATTATACTATCTCGCAGTGGTGACGTCCTATTTTCATTCCTGGAAGATTAAAATGGCCAATTTCTTTCAGAAAATAAACGTACTTATTATGAAGACACAGAGAGCGAAATGTTTACTATACTTTGCGTTTTAGTTTCGGATATATGTACAAGAACAAACCTTTTTTAGAAATATATTTGCTCCAGTGCTTTTTGCTCTCCCCAGCCTCCCTATGCCATCCCTTTCCACCCTCCTTTCCCAAATCGCTTTCTCTCCACGCCCTAATCCCAAATGATATAAATGCCCACCGATGCTTGTATCATAACCTTTGTGGAACTTTAAACCGAATATATCTTGTTGTTAACAGGGGGACCTCATATCGTGTGGATGTGAACTCGGACATTCTGTCCGTCAATGTACCAGGAATGAAGGATGTCACACTCATTGAACCCATCAAGATCTCTTTCAACAATCTTCAGGTACTTTCTCTTTTCCTGATACAGTAGAAACCAATCAATCAATCAGTTTCTCTGGTCCTTGCTTCCAACTCTGGTGTTGCGAAAAGAAAAATCTGGAAGCGAAGTTCTCCGTAGCCTCCCTGCAGACTGTTATTTTCCTTCCCAATGAGAGGTCTGGCTGCGAAGGAAAATAAGCGTGTGCTGGGAGGCTAAGTTTTCATCTTTGAAACGAAAAGGCAAGAACTAAAACTAAAAATTAATGTAATTGTAAATAGTAAACAAGAATAAATTATCAGCCTCGTTAGTTTCAGTTGTGTTCGCACAAGTCGAACTGAAGAACACAAGTTTACATTCTATAATTCAACATAATTACCACCCTGCAGTGCTATATGCCGCAATATTTCATGAGTATTTGTTGGCATTGCTTAACAGGTAAATCTTATCCGACCTAACTGTTAACAATTGACCAATTATCAAAAATTCAACTTCAAGCTTTCAAATAAACATATTCCACATAAAGAAAGTCCATGGAAAAGTTATATATGATATCAGCAAAATTCTTCTAAAGTAACGATTCACTAAAAAGTTCAAAATTTACAGAGGTGAGGTTTGGTGTCAAAAATTGCCACCCGACCTATAATATATATATATATAGTCAAACGTTTTGACGAATTTAAACACTTATTTCTCGGAAACTCTTCAACATATCACACATAAATTTTCAGTGAGAATGAAATCTGTCAGGTTTTTTCGATTTGTGGATGCTCTTTATTTGAAATTAATTTCTTGCTATTTTATACTTTCGGAGCAAAGCGTAAACAATAAGATTCCATAGGAGATCTTTCAGCCAATAATAAATCTGTTAATTTATAAAGTTTGTCCTAAATGCCAGTCTTTGTAAACACAGAGCATTGTCAACCAGTTAATAATTTTGTTTTTTTCTCAGCCAAATCGTTCGGACCATCGTTGTGTCTTCTGGAACTACTCCGTACCGTAAGTAACTCTCCTGGTAGACTCTCGGTTGTGATTTTATCAGTTTGCTTCAAATTTATGTAAGCGTTCTAAAATGCATGTGAAAATTTCCGTCCTGGTAATATAGTTTTGTTGTTGTCTTTCTTTGATACTTATTTACTTGGTTCCAGGGAATCGCTGGGCGGTGGATGGTCAACAGACAGTATTGAAACCGAGACAGCAAACGGTTCACGGACAACGTGTTTGTCCTACCATATGACGTCATTTGCTGTTCTGTCGGACCTTACGTTGGAGGTAATAAAACTACACTTGCATCTGAGCAACTGGGATCGAAAGTAGTATTTTTCTTTTTAATCGGCTCAACTCGAACGATTCTTAGCCGTCAACTTTCGGGTCCTTCTGTTTGTACCACATGTCGTTAGCTTTACACTAGAATTGCCTCGTTTGATTGGCTAGGTTGGGGAAAGCATTGTTTTTGAACACTGTGATTCACAGTTGTCGTGGTAAACACAGAAAGAACCCAACTTTCCGAGTTGCATCTCTTACTTCAAAATACAGTGCCAAACCAGAGTGCACCAAGTTTTTATGAAAGGAAAAACAATACATTTTTTCTTCCCTTTACCAAGAAAACTAATGCAACGTTTTCACAAACATCCGAGGTACATGCAAAGCAAATGGGTTAACAAACTTTTTTTATATACTGACAATTCTGTGTACCGTTGCAGTACCCTGTTCCTGCGAAGTTTGCTCTTCGTATCGCCACCTATATTGGTATCGGCGTTTCCCTTCTCATCCTCGTCTCAGCGTTCCTCTTGTTCGTGTGTTTAAGGTACGTTCTTCTATCCACTTGGCAAGACAATGATATTGTAATGATTGTTTTTATTCTGGCGCCCATTTACCGCGTGTCTGAATTCGGAGAGTAGAAATTGCAAGAACCATTATAACAGGTTCTCCACATATACTGGAATTGAAGTACATGGTGCTGTTGTGCCCATGGTTGATCGAGGGTCTAGAGTGGAGCTCTTAACTCCATCTCGGTGATGATAATTGTGATGACGATGATGGTGATGATGGTGATGATGATGATGAATGTGATGTTGATGATGATAATTGTGCTGCTACTGCTGCTGCTGATGATGATAATGATGGTGAAGATGATGTTTGCAGAATGTTTTCTAAGAGTATCTGTATTGTATTTGAAAAGGGTTAATTCACCTTGAGGAAGTTATATTTGGCTAATACAAAAAAATAAAAAGTTTATTGTGTGTTCGAAAAATAAGGGCTTATCAAATACTTGCTTGTAACCTCCCTAAGCTTCGTATAACATTTGCTCTTTCCTTTCCCAGATCATTACAATCCAATTCCACCACTATCCATAAGCACCTCATTGGAGCCATAATCATTGCAGAAGGAGTGTTTATTGGTGGGATCAACCGAACAAGTGATCCGGTACTCTATCCGTTAACTACGTTGTTAAAGTGGCTCTTTCATGGCTGAATCAATGGATTTCTCTTTTTCAGAAGTTAAATTTTCATGTCATTTATCCAAATAATTTCGAAAGAAAACATCTTAATCCACTAAAAAGACATTAATCGATCACTTCTGCCAAGGCTTTATGCATTTTTAAACAATTTATTACGTTGCGTTCCGGCCCGGAACACAAGAATTGACAACTACAATCCAACTTAATCGCCTCCTAAAACAGCCCATCCATAGCTTTTACTTCTTGAAAAACTTAGATTGGTATCTGAACAGTGGCTGTTGATAGATATTTTAGCCTGAAACAGGTATTTAGCTCAATAAATCCCTGAGCATGCGCAAAGCTGTGCAAGAGCCCTTTTAAATGCTCCACTTACTTACTCTTTATAACTTGAATGACGTGATACTGTTGTTTACTAAAACTTCTAAAAGGGCTCTTTCACGGCTTTGTGCATGCTCAGGAATTTATTGACAAAAAACCTGTTTCAAGCTAAAATATCTCTAAACGGTCACTGTTCAGATACCAATCTAAGTTTTTCAAGAGGTAAATGCTACGGATGGTCTGTTTTAGGAGGAGATTAAGTTGGATTGTAGTTGTCACTTCTTATGTTCCGGGCCGGAACACATTGTAATAAATTGTTTGAAAATGCATAAAACCTTAGCAGAAGTGATTGATTACTGCTTTTTCAGTGGATTAAGATGTTTTCTTTTGAAATTATTTTGACAAGTAACGTAAAAATTTAACTTCTGAAAAAACGAAAACCCACTGATTCAGCCATGAAAGAGACTCTTTAACAATTTTGTGAAATATACCTGGAGAAAGATGAATGGCAATACACTTACATAATAGTTATTACTGTTGGGATGTGGGAGATGAAGAAGACTACAGTGCGACTTGGGATTTTTTCCTGATTGAAAGAATAATTAGTTTGCTCTTGTGATCAAATAAACCGAGGAAAGTCGAAGCGAGACTGATTCGAAAGTTCCTCAGTTCAAAATAAGATTTGATCTTTATTTATGGCTGTTTTCTCTCTCTCTTCATAGAAAATCTGTCGACTCATCGCCCTACTACTTCATTACTTCTTCTCTGCTGTGTTCACGTGGATGTTCGTGGAAAGCCTTCATATGTATAGACGGTTGAATGAGAAGCGAAACGTGGACACTGGACAAATGACATTCTATTACTTCCTTGGCTGGGGTACGTGTTGGGGAAAGATAAATATTGTAGAGGGGACTATTGGATAAAACTGTTGGACCAGACCCAACTCTGTATTGTTGGAGGTTCGGGTTCCAATCTTCTCCCTAGTATTAACGAACAGGTAAAGGTAAAGGTAGCTCTTATTTAACGTCGGTAGTTTCGTCAGCTCCTAGAGCTGGTCTCTGCGGACGGTGCGCACTGGCCAACTGGCCAACTTTTTAGTTTAATTTGAAAAGTCAAATTGAGAAATCTACCTTGGAAATCTGTTTGAATGTGACAAGATCTTGCCTGTGAGCTTGTTTCGTGTTTTTCTGATATGTGATAGTTACTCGTTTCTAACTATATACAGGTGCACCAGCGGTTATTGTTGGCATTTCCGCTGGCCTCTCCACTGATGGATATGGGAACGAAAGATTGTAAGTTTTACTCATTCGCTTATACTTTTTTCTTCTTTCTTTCATTAAAAGTACGTGGATCAGCGTTTCATCATCATATTTAGCTCACATTTCATATCGTAATTTCTACAACATGTAATATGTTGTGGGGCATCTATTGATAACAGTTGAATCCATGGATAGGCTGACCGAGCTACTTTACTCAAATGATATTATCTGTCTGCCTACCTGCCTATCCATCCAAATGCGCATCCGTTCTTCTGTCTGTCTGTCCGTCTGTCTGTCTGTCTGTCTGTCGGTCTATGTGTTTGTCTGTCTGTCTGTCTATCTATCGATTTGTCCTTTTTGTTCAGTGCATCTTTGTTCTCCCGTTCTTGTATTTTTTTTGTTTTAATTGTTGAGCAGGAGTAGAAATAAGTATAATTACTGTAGACTTAAGCAATGACCGTTCTCATCGCAAGCCTTCACCCTCCTTCCATTCCCGACATCACTTTACAAGCTCGAAGGAAGGAAGATCCGTCAGGTTTTCTCTTATTTGGGAGACCATTTTCAAAAGTATAAGTTTTCAGTTTTCTTCTACAGCTTCCTGCTGAGAAAAAGGTTCATTTTCCTCTCCGAGTCCTTCGTTTGTATCCATGTTCATTTTAACAGTTGCTCGGTGTGTTGTTTTTGTTCTGCAGTTGTTGGATGAACACAGACGGAACTTTAATATGGACTTTCACCATCCCCTTGATAGTCATCATAGCGGTGAGTAGTGGTGTAGCACATTTTGCACAGTCCAGTATCGTCTTATCTTTAAGGTGGCAACGTTAGCGCAGTCGTTTAAATCTCAGATTGCCACTTATGAGGTCCCACCGGGTTCAATCCCCTGCCCCCGTCGAGGGTTGAATATTTCAGTGACCTTCTTTCCGCCAAAGTTGACTCAGCTTTCCATCCTTCCGAGGTCGGTAAAATGAGTACCAGCATGCTGGGAAGTAGAGTATCTCACTTTGTAGCGCATTTGAGCATATTTACATGATAAAATGCGCTATATGAATACAACACTTTCACTTTTACTCTTATCTTCTTGTATTTGAATTAACTGCAAGTTGTCTGAAATAATAGGTTGTTGCAGTGCCAGAAAATGATTATCAAAAAATTGAACCACTAACAAATAACCTACCACATTTCATGTTTTTGTTTCTCATATTTAAAACACATACACGACAATCCCAAGAAAATTGGTTTCAGATTCTTTTTCGTAATTCAAGTGCAATAGTTTGTAACCTTGTAATTGATAATCAAAACCTAGCACTGATTACTTGAAGCGTAGCTTGAGCTAAAGTGATCCTCTTCTTCGCAATAATCTTTTAAAAGAAACGGAAACCTTAAAACTATCGAGCTTTAAGAGAGATAAACAGAAGTAACTTTGAAAATGGATTTTCACACGGCAGTGATGAAAAGCAGTTAGCACATTTTAAACTTCAGGATGATTTTTATGATATTCTGATGATTTTACCGTGTTAGAATAAACTGAACTGAACTTGTATATCCACTCCTTACCAACAGTGCAACATGGTTGTATTCTTTATGGCCCTTCGTTTGTCCTTGGCGAAAAAACGTGACAAGAGAAGAAGACACCATAAAAGATACTACGACGAGAACCGGGCTGGTTTGACGTAAGTACGCTACTCTCGTTCAGGGTTATATGAAGTAGAGACCGTTGATGGTGAACAGAAGTGAGTTGAGGCTTAAGATCCGTAACTGGAAGATGTTGGTAGTAGATTGTAAAATTACAGATTCGTGATACATTCAAAAACTTGAATTTCAGTAGCCTTCAATCGCCATATATTGCTTCTATCATTGCAAACCTCAAGGGGTTTAAGGGTGGGCAGTGGGCGGGGCTATGACATTTTCCTTGTCCCGTGGATGGGAAATCTATTTAATGGTCCCCGCGGTTTGATTTCTTCCCCGGTGATGGGATTTGATCAAAATATCAAGCCCGACCCCTGGGAATTTGACTTTGAAGAAATCCTCACCCATGTGATTTCTAGGTATCTTAACGTTAAGTAGGTATTCAGGTCTACTTTTGATAACAGTTGGTTACGGCTGGCTGGGCTACCCTGTTGACAGGGTTCATACGGGTCCATAAAAGCCATGAAAGTCCTTAATAAATTTTCATTTTCAAAATTTAAGTACTTAAAAGTCCTTAAAAACGTGAAAAAATGCCCAAGTCTGCTGCCTGACTTTTAAGTTTTTTTATTTATCAGTTGTGTGCAAGCGATAATTTCTATGGAAAGGACACTTAGTTCCTCCTAAAAATTAATAAAAAGACCAAGCTTTGTTTTGCAGTCCTTCATTTAAATCAGAGGCTACTTTGCTAGATTTTAGGATGTTTTTTTCTTGTATTTGGGTACAACATGCTTGTATCGCGGTTCCATGAAAATGACTTTACTGTACCACGGAAAGTCATCAAAAAGTCCTTAAATTTTAGTTTAGGATTAGGGGAAGAACCTTGTGTTGAAATAAAGGTTATCTTTGATTTTACCCAAAGTTCAATACAATCTTGAAAACTAACTTAAGGCTCGTTTGAGGACGGTTCTCGCGTCACTTCCGTTGACTGATTGGGCTGCTGTTTTCCCTTTGAGCTCAATTCCCACCATAAAAACTAAATTTTACTTTTTCCCTGCAGAGCTGGACTCAGAGCGACAATTGTCACGTTGCCTTTGCTGGGTATATGTCTAGTGTTCGCCGTACTGATGGTGAATCAGGACATCGAAATGTTTCATTACTTATTCGCTGGTTTTGTCTGCTTCCAGGTGGGTATTCGACACTGGCCTGTAGCTTCCATTCTTGATAGTTAGTGAATAAACCCCTCTAAGCTTTTTGTGTCGAGCTCTACACTCCCGAGGCTGAAAAAAATGTCCGAAAAATGAACATTTGCCCGAAGCAGAGCCAAGCCATCCCTTGTTGTTTATTTGTGTATATACTCGACTCTTAAAACTAGCAGTTTAAACAGATCTAGATGCAGCAATAATGTAGCCAATGCTGAATTAATATCACTTGTTTCTTTAACAAAGTTGCAACTGATTTGTTCTAAAATAGCCTGTGATATCAATGTTCATTGATTGCCATGACAATATGTTTTTTGTGTGTTATACTTCAGAATTTTAACTTTCCACACATAAATTGTTCATCCGCAGGGCATATTTATTTTCCTGTTCTACTGCCTTCTTGACAAAACGGTGAGTTGTTATGAAAAGGTTTTAAAGAGTTAATCTTTGAAAGTGAAACCATAGTTTCATGAATGTTACTTCTACACAGTAAAAAGTCTAAAGAACTATCCAAACAAACAAATCAAAACTAATGTCATTGACACAAATAAGCAGCCAGCTCGACACACACACAAGAGCACAAACTGACAAAGACTGTCTTACGATTACGTGTGCGTGTAGTGCTTTGTAATTATTTCTTGTATTAAGATAAGCGTTAAGATAAGTCTCTCAGTGTAAACAAAAGAGACCTGGCATGGCTTATCTGGAGCTCATACTCAACTTTGTACACAGTTAATGGAGTAAAGTATGTTCTTTTATCAGGTTCGCAAAGAAATTTACAATGCATACAAGCGGTGGAAAACAGGTGACAAGACATATGGAAGAAAACAACCCATTCAACACTTTGTAAGTTTACCATTTTAACAGTTTACCAAGTTCGTCGTGTCAAGATTTTATTAAAATAGTTTTTATTAACAACGTTAGGGGAGCTGTAAAAATTTGCAGACTTCTGAATTTGGCCAACCTTTATTTAACAAAAAGAAACAGACCAGGGCCAGGCAATTCTTAGGCATCTGTGGGTCGGAAAGTGTTCAAGCTTGTCTCATATAACAGCCGTCAGCCGGTAAAACGTGAGCTCTTTGGTTCTTTTTTTGAAAATAAGGAGAATATTACCCTGCCAGAAGAGATCTCTCATACCCCCACGAAGAAGAGAGGGTAGGAAAATATGCTATAGAAGCTTATACTTTCGGGTTTTTAACGAGTGTTACCAACCGGCTACTTTTAACATTTGGCTGTCTCTTCAAGAGTTAAGCACAACAACCACTGAGATTTGTCCAAACTGCAGGAAACACGTTTTCAATAGAGTATGACCACACGCCCCCTCCCCCTAAAAATATGTAACACTCCTCACTCAATCTAAAAACGCTCAATAGTATTATTGCTGGCTAGTATTTTATTCAATATTTACTAATCAATGTTGGTTGATCAACGTTCTAAGTTCCATACTGTAACAAGTGTACATCTTACGTTGTCCGATATAGAAACGTTCATATCACCCTGGGGAGCCAATCTTACATTCTCCGTATGGCCACTTTGCCGATGATGAGGACGGCGTGACCAGCACCTCTACCACCGAGCACTCCAGTAGTATGCGTAGCAGCACTGCACTTACCTCCAGCCAGGCGTACAGCTTGTCTGCCACAGTACCTGATGACAGTAGTGTTATAACAAGTGAGTGGGATAATGACGTTTGTGTGAAAGGAATGAAGGGAAATGTTGTTGAGATATTGTGCAGCATTCGATCAGTATACAATGCCTTGTTATGTTTTCATTCATTGTGCTTAGCTTGGAACGCTTCGAACATTTAATGAACGTGCTTTAGTTGGATTATCTTAAATTAAAATTAACCCTATATTTTCTACCTTTTCAGGTGCTACAGAGAATCCAACAGGCACAGGTATGTTCACCTGAATTGTACCTACAATTAAAGTAAAAAAACAGTGTTAAGGCAATACCCTGATCTCAGTCTAACATACCTTCGTCTGGTGTTCCAGATATTGAGCTGGAGAAGATTAATAAGAAGCTAAAGTTCCCGGAGAAAGCCGAACTGGGTTGGTATACTACTTCAAAATATTAGTAGTACTGGGTTGGTATACTACTTCAAAATATTAGTAGTACTGGGTTGGTATACTACTTCAAAATATTAGTACTGTTTGTTTTCACTGGGGCCTCTTTTTCATATCTGGTCACTGTACGCGGTGAGCATGATTAGATCTCTGACTATCAGTCAAAGGTTTCTTCAGTTTCTTTAACACTTGTCAATGGTTGCATCATTTAGCATGCTAGCGCCGATAATCTTATTACATAGTATAGTGTATTCATGTGGCTCTTTCATGGCTGAACCGATAGATTTGCTCTTTTTCAGAAGTGAAATTTTCACGTTATTTAGCCAAACAATTTCAAAAGAAAACATCTTAATCCACTAAAAAGACATTAATCGATCACTTCTGCTAAGGCTTTCTGCATTTTACAACGATTTATTTCATTGTGTTCCGTGACGGAACACAAGAATTGACAACTACAATCCAACTTAAACGCCTCCTAGAACAGCCCATCCATAGCAATTACTTCGTGAAAAACTTAAATTGGCATCTGAACAGTGTCTGTTGATAGATATTTTAGCTTGAAACAAATTTTTTATTAATAAATCCCTGAGCATGCGCAAAGCCGTGAAAGGACCCTTTAACGTTTTGTTCTGTTGCAAAATCATTGAGCTTTTGGAAACTTGGGACGCGACTGTACGAATTGTGGCAGTTGTTGTTATTTTAGCGTCTGTTGTCAATGTTGTTGCTATTTTGTTTCTTTTCTAACACCGTCTTTCACGAGGTATTCCTCAACGACTCGTTTTTTCTGTTTATCACAGAGTTGGCCAGGAAAATGTGGGAAGCACCCGACAAATCAGGTACGGCTGAGATTCATGTGAAGCTTGGAAGGATTTTGTCGACTAGATAGCCTCGCGGGGTGGGTTAGCATACTTGCCAACCGTCCTGGCTTAGCTGGGATAGTCCCGTTTTTGGCTTTTAAAACCTCAAATCGAAACATCCCGATTTTCGAAAATTACACATAGTAAATAAATCCCGAGTTTTGAAAAAAGAAATATTTTTAAGTCAATAAATCAGTATTTTCTCAAATCTTCTCGCCGAAAATGGAGAGCGTATGACTTCTTTTCGAAAACTAAACCGTACGTATGGCTTGCGATCGCTGCACTGCATACACGAATCTGCCATTTCTGCAGGCTTTTCACCATCCAGTGAAAAAAATATATTTAAAGCTAAAAATTTCCTTTTGGGGGGGGGGGGGGGGGGGGCCAAGGC
>JANSTQ010145861.1:0-12314 GCA_026167885.1 Bergia puertoricense
GACAGCCACCTTCCTGATCATGGGTCCCAACTGCACCCGGGCCTGCCCCTATTGCGACATCGACTTTGCCCGTCATCCCCATCCACTGGATGCCAGCGAACCCCGGCGCCTGGCGGAGGCGGTGCAGCGCCTGGGCCTCAAGCACGTGGTGATCACGTCCGTGAATCGCGATGACCTGGCGGACGGGGGAGCCGCACAGTTCGCCGCCTGTGTCATGGCGGTGCGGCAGCGCTGTCCCGGCACCACCATCGAGTTGTTGGTGCCAGATCTCTGTGGTGACCACAAGGCCCTGGCCACGGCCATGGCCGTGGCCCCGGAGGTGCTCAACCACAACGTGGAAACCGTGCCCCGGCTCTATGGTCGGGTCCGTCCACAAGGACGCTACGGGCGCTCCCTGCATCTGCTGGAGGCGGTGCGCCGCCATTGGCCACGCACCTACACCAAATCCGGCCTGATGGTGGGGTTGGGGGAGGAAGAAGACACTTTTTTTCTCATCGACTCCTTATAAATTTTGGAAATAATGGCGAACCTAAATTTTAAATAACCCTGGCTCCGTGGACTATGTTTCTCTGTTGTCATTTAATTCTACAAAACCCGAAACAATATTTTAAAAATTTCTTGTCAACCAGCAAGTTATACTGAAATCTGCAGAAAACGGCATTATATAAAATACAGATTTAAAAGTTTCAGTTTTATGTAGCATATTTTGAAAGAAGCACAAAATTATCTCAATCACGTCTACAAGGGTTTTTCAACCTTGAGAAAAACATTTTGAATTTTTCACGGTTTTCGGGAAAATGTCTCCAGGCAGCATAAATTATTTTGAAAGGCACGCGTAAAGAAACTCGACTAATTTTACAAATGATAAATGATTGCATATGCAAAAACAACAGGATGGTTTGTAATTGTTTTGCTAAACTTAGTTAACGGTTCAGTGCGTCCCGATTAATCGTAGCCAGTTTACGGTTTGTGGTTCCGATTTGTTTTCAGTTAAGAAAATCTATGAAACGGGCAGAACATCAACATGATTTGAAAAATCTGCTGCTATTTTGTACATATTTGCATGTCTTTTTACTTAGTTGTTAGACCAAAACTCTTGTTCTTAATTTCTACGACAATTCGAGGCTAAGATGTTCTCAAAGTAGTCAGTATACCTGCACATAAATTAATTTAAAACAGAAAAATGTTTGGAAATTGAGGCCTGTTAATTTTTTAAACATTCTGTCGCTGATGAGATTGAGAGTGATATTTTGGCATTTGTTTACGCTATGGATACTCTGTTAGACCTTCTCCTGTGGAAAACAGTGCACTGTATCGTATTTGTACCCTATCTGCGTTGATTTCTGGGTAAACTGTGTAATTTGTTGTTCGAAGAACATGAAAAAATCATTCGCGTTGGAATCCGGTTAGGTTGTTCTTAATTTTTAGGTAAATTTGAGCCTCGTCTTATAAAATCAGTGTTCCGGTACAAAAGAAGCGTGCAACTGGGCCGGCTGTGTAGCGCGTATAACTCATAGAAACTTATTACGCAAATAAAGTTTGTTAAAGTTTGTTAAAGTCTGTTAAAGTCTGTTATAATTATATATCTATGGCTTAGCAGAAAGGGAAGAAGGAAGTAAGATGAATGTGTTGAAGGTTCATGTTATTGAAACTATAATAGATTCCAGTTAAATGATAAAATAAATATTACCTTAATTTTAATTAATAAGTAACTCTGGACACATGTTTATCAATTTATAAATTGCAGTTTTCAAGTTCGTAGTTCGAAACTCGTTTTCTAAAATCCTCATACGCAAACAAATATTCTGAAACTGCGTCATACTTGATTAGTCGATTGTTGATTCATTTTTATAACCAACATCATTTGTTGTGTGACGACCTTAAGTATTCAGAACTGTTTAAAAACGGTTAATTAGTTATCATTTTTGTACAGAAGTAAAAGACTAGATTCATTTATATTTTCATTGAGCCCATAGCTGATTAAAGTGCCTCACTATTATAACCTGTACACAGTACACGGACGTGTGACATGCAAGCAAGTTTTTCATTGTCGGCCGGAAAAAAATAAATCTACATTTTGTATTGAGGAACTTGAGTAAACACTTTTAAAAGACCTTGTTAATTCTAGTGCACGAAGAAGGATTCATGGTTTGTCAAATGTCCTTATGAGCACTGTATTTGTGAGCATGCAAGGGCGGCATTATTCTTTGCGAGAATGAATATTTGAGCTTTTTGCGAATCGAACGATTTGAAAATAAGATTTTATGAACACCGCACCCTCGTTTAGTTTGAAGAAATTTGACTAGCCTGGAGCACCCTTTTCTATGAATTTTCTGATTGTGTTTTTAGACAAAAGTAGTGCATGTAAATTCCTAAATGTAGTATAAAGTTTTGTTAAAAAGCAAACGAAAACTTTTTTTTTCAGGAATATGCTGCGCTGACCAGCAATTCATTCATGAATTCATTCTCAGAGTATTTTGGCTTCTGCAATATTGCATAGAAACTTTCGAACACGAGCAAGCGAACATCCCACATAACCTTTTGCGATCAACTCAAACAGAGGCCCGAATTTTGCGAGCGTTTTAAAGATTTTAGGGACTATTTTAAAAATACCCCTTCGTCTGGTAATTCTATACCGAAAACATATCCGCATCATTTTGAAACTTAACTGTACTCTTTATAGAGAAACAGCGGCAGTAGAACCGTGTTTGTGTTCAGTATATATCTTGTATTTGTGTATTTGCTCATTCAGCTGCGTTAAATTCAAATTACAGGTTATTCTCATGTGACCATGACAGCAAGGCTCAAGATATGCAACGAACCATATCAAAGAGTGCAACATTTTTAATGCTGTTTGTAGTCCATCTACAAAAACGTGTTATTCTATATTTTCAGTTCGTTTAGTGAGAGCTTTAAATTTTGCATCTGTTGTTTTGATAATTTAACTGTTTGGTCTATCAAGATATACAGAAGATATAAAAGAGTTAAACAATTTACACTCCGATATAAAAGAGTGTTCTTCACTTTTGTAGAAGAGTTAACTCAGTCACTCGTGGCAACACGTTTAAGCAACACTAAAATATCAGTGCTAGGTTAAAACCGCTGGCCGGGATCACCCAACCGACTAAAACCCGATAACTAAAATTTCCTGATATGAGTTTGTTAAGCCTTTCAGACAAAGACTACCTGCTTTCCTTCCTTCTAAATGTCAGTACAAAAAAATATCTGACTGCATTTTCTAAGTAATACTGAATTTTTTACAATTTTATAAACAATTTACCTTTTTCCTGATAATTCAATTCTCCAAACACCAACGATTTTGATCTCAGTGATATTTTCTGTTTCTCCAAGCAAAACCACTTCGGAGCTTTGATGGATAATAGTTGAATAGAAATATATAGTTTTTGCTCGCTCCTCCAGTGGCTAAATACTTACTATTGTTTTAAAAGGTTAATGAAACAGGATTTTAATGAAGACTCCACTAAATGTTTTAAAGATTATAATGGGAATCGATAAAAAGAAATTGATTGTGAGATGATCAAGAAACTAAAAATAACATTTTGTAATTTTGCAAGCTTTCTGAATGCCAATGAAAAGTATGTTTATCAGGTTATGCTTTTGAATATAATTGTCAAAATGTCACTCAATAAAACTCGTGCGTCGCTTTGCCAGCTGCATTAATAATGATTTAAAATGATATACTTCATATTCGGTTTTTGAACCAGTTTTATTTTGGCCTCTCAAACAATTTCCTATAAACTGGAAAAAAGTAGCTGCAACTAGAACGAGTTGAATCCAGAGTCTAATAAACAAAAAATTGAATATGTATTGATTTTCTAGATCAGAACGGTGTTTAGTGTTACATTTCGCTCAAGGATGATTTCAAACACAGTTTTGGGACATACTCAGTAGGTCAGGATAAGAATAAACAAGAAACCAATTTTCGGGAACTGTTTGACGTGTTTAAGAAAAACGTTTTTACCTGCAGTTATGAGTATGAACCGCTTAGCAGTTTAGTCCGGAAACATGTTTAAACTATTTAGTGGTACGTGGTCAATAGAGTACTTTCGTTTTTGCGCAGTCTGTTGCGTATCAGTTTGGTCACGAGGTGAAATTTAGTTTTCGTCTGGGAAACAAAATACGTAACGAATCATGCGAAGACTCACAATATATTTCTTGAAGTAGTTATGTCAGTTTTAAAGCTCCTATTTCAAAAGCTCTTTTATTGACTTTCCAAATTCTTTTGAAAGTAATTTTAAGTGACAAGCTGTCAATGGCCCCTGTGATATAAGTCCAAACCAAACCATTTTGAGCGTTTTTCCTAATTTCTTTTTAGTATTTCCATTATTTCTAAATACTCTATAATTGTACGGAACATGGTTGCAATTTTCTTATCTATTCTATAATATCACCGACTTCCACTTCCTCTTCAGTGTACAACGAGCTACTTTCTCAAGCATACGCAGAACAAGAATGTAGAGTTTCACTCAGCTGGCGGGTAACACGGTTTGTAAACATGGCGGATTGACAATTGGATTGAGTGAAGGAGATATAGGAGATAAAACTTCAAAAAATATTTTACAGATCGTGAAGATGAGTTTGAGATAACCAGGAAAAGCCATACTTTTGCTCTGTGCATGAATACGTCTTTTGGAAAAACACCACAATACCACAATTAGAAAATAAAATGCACCTGAATGGTTTATAAAGTTTGTCTCACCTTTATAAAAAAAAGTCGGACAGCTTATTTTCGTGTTTTCTTTCTGATTAATTCTGATTTCACTTTAATTTGATGTTTGTAAATTGTAATTGTACTGATTGGACCCGCACACATCCTAACGGATCTGTTGAACATTTCCCTCAAATATTTTAAGAATTTAGCCTCCGTTGAGTGAAGTTGAACAATTTTTAAATATCGTTCTTTCATCCTGCAAAACCACAGAGACCGATTTTTCAATATGGAAACTGAACTGATATTTTCTCCTAACGAATTCAATTGTTTTATTGTATGTTCTCAAACCCCGTTATGAAAAAACGTTATGTGTAATAAAAGATGCTCGTACAGTTTTACTTTGTAAACATTAAAATGTGTAACTGGAAAATTCACGTTGACAAAAATGAAGAAAGGCTTAAAACGTTATAATAATATAGACGCGAGTGCTTTACTGTAAAATATATCACTCAAACGAAAAATGCATACGAGCACATCCGGGACCCTTGTGGCATATTTTCTCTATCCGTTATTGGTTTCCGAAGATTTTCCAAAGTTTTCCGAAGAATCGTGTATTTTTTGTCTAAGCTGATAACAAGCAGGAAAAACTGACCAATACACAGCGGCTTAATTAATTGAAAATAGAAATTAATTTTCTTGCGTAAAAGCGATTCTACTCACTCTCTGCATCCCTATTTGAAAAATTAATATTACCGGTTTTCACAACTCCGAAATAAAATCCACATCATCAGTATTATTCTATACATTCTTTTTTTATATATAAGAACCTTTTTTATAAGAACGGTGAGGCTGAAAAAATCCTAAAACTTAAGAACATGCTAAGAACATGCTGAGGCTGGGGATACACACACGCAGGGAACATCTATTTTTAATACATACTGTATTCAGTAGAGATAATTTGTTGCCGTTTAAAAACTGTAAACTAATGCTAATGCTCGTGCAACATCACCTAATGGCTACTCCGAATGTGGATATACAAAGGCAACTAGTGACACTTGTATACATCTTATAAGAAAACACTTGGGCCAGGGTTGCTAATCAGTAATTAAAGACAGTTACAAATTGTTATATTTCCACTTTGGGTTGGCTTGTGTGAATGGAAAATAAAAATTTAAGAATGTACCCAATCCTAAAAATATAAGAACATTTTAAGAACATTTGAGGCTGAAATCCTCAAAATAATTAAGTTCATCTAGACTCAGCCCCAAAATTAGACGTTCTTATAAAAAAAGTGTATAGTTAACGTCGAGGGAGGGCTGGGGAAGTTACACTGAACGAAATTGGTAGTGTGCCAGTGTCTTGCTCATAGCGATTTCCTTTTTATACAGTTTCGTTCTATCACTGAACAAATGGATTTATTCGGTTGTAAAAAGTCGTGGAGCACTAGTTGAAACAGTCAGTCATCACTGAGACACATTAGTTAATGGTATTTTTTATGATTTCACTTACGTTTTGTAGGGACAACTTTTCAAACTTTGAATCTTCACCTTGCGTGCCAGCTGATCCTGCAGAAATGGGAAGAGAAACTTGAAAGGACGAGTTATTATCATGATTAATTCAAACCACTCGCCGAATGCAACGTAATATTTCCTGATAATATATATAAAAATTGAAAAATGCCAAGCGCTACTTTCTTAGCAAAGGAGGGTCTTCAGCCGGTAGTTTATGCAGCCGGCACGTATCATGGCGGTTTTCGTAAGACAACTATATTAATTCGCACCGTACCTCTCACAAAAAATCTTATCAAAGCGCCTGTCAAGTAAACACTTTTAGTCTTCTTGGGTTTCGTGCATGTATTCAATACAAAAAATTGTATTTCGACTTGCTAAAACGACCTTTTTGAAGAGCTTCAATCATATTGATTGATTGATTGACAAAACAGACGGAATCCTCTTTGTGTGATGCACATGTTGTAAAGCCGCCGTGAGGCTCAAACCGCTAATATCGGAAAAACACACAAAAAAGAACGATTATCAAGATCAACATATGGAAAATGGGTTTTTTCAAAGATATATGTTTTGCCACAACCATTGACAACCAGTATGAAAAGCTGTATATTCGTGTATATCATTATTATCGGCCCTTGTGTGTGATTTGCACGGTCCAGTCAGCCACTCAGTGAATGCCTGAATACAAATGATTGAATGTAAAGTTTTCACTCGAAAATTTTTTATTTCAAGTACCCAAAACTTTAAGAGCATTTTCTATGTCGATTCTAACACGGTTAACGCCAGACTGGAATGGCGATCCGGCGGTGCTCTGCGGTTTGGCTGATATTTATCACCCGAAAAACCTTTTTAAAACCTGTTTGTATTTTGACAAGCCTGTTTAGTTATCTTTCCGGAGCTGAATGGAGGAATATTGGAATAAGAATAACGGAAGTTTTTGTATTTTGGAGTAATGGGGGTGGGGGTGGCGGATAATGGAATAATGCCGTTTGGGCGGGAATAACTTTTTGAAAACTCGTATGGAATAATAAATTTTTTGACTGGAATAGAGTGACGAAATCTTATGAGCAGGAATAATGGAATCATGAACAGCCCATTATTCTCTTCAGCCCCCGATTATCTTGTCATGTCAAAAAAATTGCCTGGAACTGGGCTGTTAGCAAAGATATCGATCTCACTTACTGATAGGTTGGAAGATGAATCACTCTGTGAATCATGATTAAAAATGTAGCCGGTCATGAATCATTATTGAGGTAAAACGAAAACTATCTGCAGGAATACCAAGACAAATAATTCCATTTCCACCCATGACAGTCAAACGGCTTGCCGCTTATAAGTCCTAGAATTACGTAGACTAAAACTTCAGTTTCAGTTTGTTATTTGCCTGTGTTTCATAGCTTACAATGAATGAATAAATTTTAAAATAAATTGATGTATTACATATAATAAGGAGACAGTCAAATAGATACATGAAAACACTAAGCGAGGAGGCTCATAAAGAAACCGTGAATGCTTGTTTGGACTATGGTCCCCTCAACAACTTGAATTAGATTAAAGTTTTTGTTTTTTGACGTACAGACATATCACAGTTTTGATTTTGTTCTTTTTAAAAAAAATATAAACTGGAATTACTGTTTGTTTTGCAAGGAAATAATGGGTTTTCTCATGCAGAGCACAGCCTCAGGAAATAATTAATGTTGAAAAGTCATAACAACACAGTCTTAGTTTTAAGTTCAAAAAGGCTTGTCACTTAAAAAACCACAACCAGTTTTTGCCACTGGTGGAAATATAATCAATGGACTATACGTATAAAATGGATTGCTTTAGGGGCATCGGGCCAGCATTCACTCGGAGTTGAACGTGAAATTGTGAGAATATCAGGGAATATTTGAGCCTCAATTTGTCACTGTAGGCTTGAAATTTTTAAACATTATTCTTTGGAAGTAAACCTTTAATAGTATAAAATGAAGGAGCTTCTTAGAGCATGGCGAAATATATTATCGACAAAAACTCATCGGCTAAAATGATTTATTTTATTCCTTTCATAAAGTATTTTCATGTTTAATTTTGACACTTTTAAATGTCAAGAATATTAGTCAAAAAGTGTATTCGACTTAGAAGCAAAAAAAAACATTTTTGCCATAACTGAACAGGAAACTCGCCTTTGGTCCTGAACTCGACATCCGGGTAACATTTGGGAACATCCGGGCAACTATGATGCTATCCCAGAATGCGCTGCGACGCTGGTTGCCTCCCTTTCAGCTTCAGCACGAACAACACGCGGTCCAAGTCGAGGCTTCCGACCAGAAAAGTTTTCGTTCAAGCGAGGCTCTTTCTGCCACACTTTGCAATTATTTTTAGCAAGCTTCTCTGTCTCGTTTTCAAACGTAAACAGAAAGAAGATTCAGTGATACCGACAAGAGTATTTACAGCACTATGGCAGCTTAGGTGTACGAATGCAAGTTTGGATATGGCGATGAGCTCGTCAGAAGCACTTGCTGAGGGTTCGATTCATCAGCAAATAATGAATTCGACTGATTCAAACCATATTCCAGTTTCGACGGGTGAAGTTCTGAGCGAAACAGGGGAAGATACATCCCTCCAACAACCAAATGAAGGAATAACCACGATTTCTACGGTGGAAATCACTGAAAATATTGCGACAGCTGAAGCGATTGCGGTCGTATCGCCAGCGTCAGAAGGGATTTCTGTTGGGACTCAAGTGATCGCGGATGTCCAAACTTTAGAAAGCGTAGAGAATGAAAACCAAACTGCTTCTGCCCTGCAAATGGGTGGCGGGGGAGGAGGGGAAAGTTCCTCCACCCCAGGTGTTACAGAAATGGGCATTTCAGCACTACCACAAACACAAGAAACATTGACAATTGATTCACAGGAAAACAATATTATATCAACGGAATCTACGATAGTCTCGACAGTTGGAGACACCGTTAGTGTTTTGTCGCAGTCCCAGGCTCTCCCCCTTGTCCCCACAAATATACCCCCCTGGGCTGGAAGATTGCGTGACTGTGAAATGATTGGGGATTCTTACAGAGGTTATGTGACAAATGAAGTAGAACTTGATTTGATTCTTACCCTTCACAAGCAGCATACAAGCACTTGCTGGGGGACACGCCAGTCGCCGTCCTCTGCCAAACCTTCAATTAGGCTCATGTGGCGATCACAGTATGTGCCATATGATGGAATACCCTTCCTCAACACAGGTGCGACAATGTTGATTAGTAGTTAACTCTTTCAATATCTGCCTTCTCCTTAAATTGTCAAGTTACAAAATATGTTGTTTCATTGTTAAAATTCAAGGGAATTGATTGAGCACATGCTGCAAGCTTTCCCCTAAAATTGTATGAAAAGTGACATTCTCCCAAACTGTATGAAAGGTAATCCTGGATAGCAGTTAGGGGAATTTAGCTGCATATACTATGTTCTGTTTTGGGCTGAATGGGTTAAAACAACTTCATGTAAGTTTTTCTTTTAAATAAAGAAGCTGCTGAAAATTTCAGAATTTAAAAATAGCTGATAAAATTATGTATACCAGAAAAACTCAAATATGCAGCTGAGACACTTGTTTCATTTTTTGACCAATTGGGGCAGTTAATAGAAATGGGATGCTTATTTTAGATAGGGTAATTGCTTAAGTTTTGGTGACTTTAATAAGAACATGACTTGTAAGTAAGGCTGGGACGAAGGCCAAAAAAAACCTTTGAAGGTTCAAATGAATCTCTGAACCTTTATTTCAGGAAGTACTTAACAAAAGACTTTCAATCTCTGGCTCCAACACATAAAAAATGATTACTATATGCCACTACACAACCACCCAAGTGGCAACATATTCATCCTACACTAAGTAGCGTAGTCTGAGACACAAAAGAGACGTTTCATATTCAAAGTCAAGTTTCTGAGAAATTAGGGCATTTTTATTGGAATATGCTGTTGTTTTGTATAAATTTAAAACTACTGACCAAAAGAAACAAAGGTTCGAAGGTTGACAAAAACCTTCGAAGGCAACATGAACGAATGGAGGCTCGAAGGTTCATCCCAGCCCTACTTGTAAGACTTTATTGTAAAAACAAAAAAAACCCAGTAAACTGTAACTAGGATAAAACCTTCAGTGGAAGATGCAGTGTGTTAATTCAAGGCAGGGTGCTTATTTACAAAAAACCACTTGGCCAAAGCACTTATTTGAGACAGGGTGCCTGTTTGAAGCAGGGTGTTTATTCAGATTTTTATCGTCATGGTACATTCAGAAATTGATTTTGAACACTATAGTATGATGTAGATACTGGTAGGTCCCAAGTTTGACTGAGACAAATGCAGATTGCATCCATGTGGAACAGTCAACTCACTCTGCTGACATCTTGCAACTTCCAGCAGGAAATCTGTAAAATTAAGAGTCTTTAAATCAGTATTTTCTAATTTTGAAAATGTTCTGAAGAGATACCAACTTTACCCCAGGCTATCAAGTCTAAAAGTTATGATTTGAACACAATAATAGTATCTGTTTTACTCTGGTGAATCAGTCAGTTTGTTGTTTAAATTTAGGTCACTTGGGACCGAAAGATATCATACATGTATTATTTTTGCACTGACCTTTTTCTGAACCCCTTTATTAATATGTGCAAGACCTAGGTTGGGGCAGAGATTTTTAGTGGCTAGTCTAGCAGGACATGCTAGGTTATCCCCAAAGGCCCGCAGCTGGCAAAATTAGCTGGCTACTTGAGTCATTTCTTCCTGCTACTTTTTTTTAAACAAATACCCGGTAATGGTTTTAGTTAAGTTTTGTTTCTGTGCTCGCTACTCAGTAACAGGCTACTTCCAGAAGTTTTGCCACTTACTTCAGGCCTGTAGCCAGGGATTTTCGTGGGGAAGTGCGAGCCGACAATATAGTGGACTCAAGGGTATAATTTTTTGGAGGGAAATTTTTCCATTAACACTTGAGATTGTATTTACCATGTAGATTATAGAGATTGTTTCACAGGTTAAGTAAAAAGACTTTATTTATTAACTGAGCAGACTGCTGCGGACCCTGGATGGTATGGTATCAAAATTTAACCAGATTTTGGTCTGGAACAGGATTACAGTTTGGAAGAGTCAACAGCACATGTATACCAAGCAAATATTAAATGGAAATTACCCCCCCTCTCCCTGATACTTGAAACAATGACACACTAAATGTATTGTTTACAGGACGGCGAGCAACAGTTATGGAGTGTCAATATGGACCAAGACGAAAAGGTAACATTAACAAGAAACAAGTTTTTCATGAGGACACAGATATCATGCCAGTCAAAAAGCTACACAGGCCAACATGTCCTGCAAGGATATACATAAAAAAAGTGCGAAAGTTTCCAGAGTTTAGGATAGACCCCAGCTTAGAAGGAAAGAATGTGCGACAAGCTCAAGAACGTGCCTTGACAGCTCTACGATTGGCAGGGATTGAAACTGGAGGAGAAGAAAGGTGAATATTGTAACTATGTAAACTATATATTTTCAGAGGTGGAAAAATTTTTCAGACAGTTGCTGGCCTGGGCTTGCCAGTGATCATGGGAAACTAGCCCAGATCCACAAACTGCTAGCCCAAAATATGAGTTGGACCCATGGGCATGTGGTTTTCCATTTCGGCTGGAAAGCCCTCTCTCGTTCTCTTTCCTTTTTTTGTGTTTAGTTTCTTTACTTTTGTCTTTTTTTTTCAGGCGCACTTATGTGACTAGTTTTCAATTTTAAGGTGCACAGCTCAAATTTTAGGCATATACATTGTGATGCCATAGTCAAAAATTTTGGCACAGCAAGCATTTTACACACCCAGCAATTTAATTCCTTACTAACAGTCAAACTTTTACTGACTTTCTTTGTTGAGCTTCTCAGGCCCACTGTAACAACAGTTGTAAACTGATAATTCTCAGGCTCACTGTAACAACAGTTGTAAACTGATAATTCTCAGGCTCACTGTAACAACAGTTGTAAACTGATAATTCTCAGGCTCACTGTAACAACAGTTGTAAACTGATAATTGTCAGGCTCACTGTAACAACAGTTGTAAACTGATAATTCTCAGGCTCACTGTAACAACAGTTGTAAATTGATAATTCTCAGGCTCACTGTAACAACAGTTGTAAATT
>JANSTQ010145872.1:0-12313 GCA_026167885.1 Bergia puertoricense
ATCATCTAAAAACATAAGAAATTTGACGTTTTAAAAATGATTTATTTGACCTTGAAAAGCTTGTTCTTGCCGTACGCAGGAAGTTATGCTTGCGTGAAATGACGTATTCCGTGGCTCTATCCAGTTTTAGACCACGCAACTGCAGCGAATCAGAGCGCGTGTACTATCGCTTCTATTTTCTAATATTTAGTAGATGATGGAAGAATATACCCGAAAGTACCCGAACGTTGTTGATAACAGTAATGTATGTTGATTATAGGCAATACATATGTGAAAGTTGGTTTCCGATATTTCGATATTTTTCATTGGATTTGAGAGCCACTAATTTATCAGTTTATGGTGTTGTTAAATGCACATCTTCATTAATTAAATCTTATTTTTACTGATATTTAATTGCATTGTTTGCTACGTATGGTGGATTAAAGTATGGTCTGTTGGTTTGCTTGAGTTTGAATATTTGTAGAAATATCTGTTAGTTGGTAGATATTTATGTTGTTAGGTAGTTATGTTGATGATAAGAGTTTTATTTATATTAGCAGATTTCGAATGTCAATATATCAGTTTTGTTCTGATGGTTTTTCTCATTAAATGTTTGTCAAACTACATAACACCATTACTTGAGAACTGTGTAAACAAGTTTCACCTTCTTCACCTATACACTTTGTGCCATGTTGCACATAAGACCTCCACCCTCCTTTGTCAACCACTGAATTCTGTCGATCGCTGCGGTACGCACTTCATTCCACGTTTTCCAACGTGCTCTTTCTCTCACAGTTCCTGGCAATGTTATTTTTGTCCTACCTCGTTTTCGACGTCCCTCTGGTGTCCATTTTAAAGTAATTCTGCAGTCATTGTCTGTATCTTTTCTTGCTCTATGTACAATGAACGTCCTCCTCCTTCTTCTCATGTCATCGCCGAGATTTTCTATTTCTGTAATCTGCATGACTTCCTCATTTCTTATTTTATCTTGCTAATGTAGCTTGAGAATATGTCTTAAACTCTTTTTTGGAAAACATCGATCTTCTTCTCGTCGCAAGACAAGCTTATTATATTTATTCTCGATATTGTTGCTCCAGGCAATCATGGCAGATATCTTCGTACATGAACTGGGCGATATGTTGGTCACTGATTACATCTGTGAGGAGAGAGAGCAAAATAAACTACCATCACCAAACGATTTGAAGAGAAAGATCATCCTTAAAGGAAAAATTAAACAGAAAAAGAAGGTTTGTTTGAAAACTCCTAGGTTTATCACCGACAGGTCACTTCTTATTTGCTCCTTGTAGTTTATTCAAAGATTAGGAAAAATGCCCAATTCCCTTTGCGTTCCATATCTTGCCCTGGAACGTTTTAGTCTTCCTAGCCTAATGTTGACAAGTAACGATGAGTTCATGATGACGTTTTTAAAAGATCCCTCAAAACAGCAGCGATTGCTCAAACCTGAAAACTGTATTTTGATGTTTATATAATAAATAGTGTTTCTATCGTTCTTTCACCTTTTATGTCCGATAGATCTGATACTTGTTCCAGAGAACTTAAGATAAAGAATTAATTTATGAAATGTACTATGCTGGTGTGGAAACGATGATGTTATTGGTCAGTTCCTTAAAAAACAAGTGCTCTTTTTAAAAATATGCAATAAGTCACATCTCCGATAACTTTGTCACCAAAGGAATGATTTCGTGCAAGGTGCAGGATTGTCTGTTTTCAAGTTCCAGGAACAATGTTTTGATGTTGAGGTCTGCTGGTAAATTTATTTAAAAGTATCTGCTGTTCTTTTTTTAGCACCATTCCTCAAGTTATTCTCAATTCGAGAAATGGTGCTGAAAAAGAACAGCAGATGTATTTTACTAAAATACAATAGAACCATACAGAGTTAAAAACTTGTTTTGATCAGATTTCGTTCACCTCGTGGAGTTTCTGGAAGGTTATGGAATTTTATTTTTCTGGACTGACTCCTAGAAAACTCCTGGAAAATTGAGTTAAAAATAGAGTCGTTGGTTTTTCCGGTTTACGTTTTGGATGTTTCACTAGAATCATTAACTTTCTGATCACTGTGACCGAGCAAAGCCTTTATACTTCTTTGTCGTGTAATTTCAAACTACTCCTTGAAAAGTCGCAAAAACGCTGCTGGAAAGTGCTAGATTTTCTAAATTGTAAAGGTTTGTAAACCCTGTGTGATTAATCTTCAATGTGTCTCGGAAAACAGAATTGATTACGTTTTTGGTTTCAAATAAATATTATACATTTTGAACTTATTCGTGTTCTCGTCGGTATAGGTAAAAGGAAAACTTGGCTCAACCTTTTATGGAAATCAGGTAAGTTCAAGCTCAGTTGCTTCAGGAAACGAACAAAACAACTTTTGAACCCGAAAAGTTGAACAAGTATATTTGTTAACACTGAGCCTGTGAATTTTTGACTTTTTATAGTTGTCAAAGTCAAATAAAAAACATAGCGTTTATCTGATTAAGAGTACGGATAGTGAACAATACATAGTTGTACAACGCGGTGGGAAAGGCTTTCTTTAATTTGATAATTTAAGAATGGAAAGAGATTATTCCAATGTCCCCTTACCGAAAACATTTATGTCGTTAGATTAGTTGCTTCCATACAAATAACGGTTAACAAATTCCGGTTCCTTCACTCGTTACCTATTAAACCAGTTAAATCTGTACGAAGAATTACGATGTTGCTGAAATAAAAAGTAATCAGTAACTGATCATCAGTAGGATACCTGAAAGGTTTTCAATTCTACAATTGGTTTGGCTTCATCAAATGAAATTGCTTATGAGACTGCTTATGAGGAAGAATGGCAATCGATGATAAAGGTGAATGAGGGTACATGATTGTGAATTATGACTAAAGGAGGCTTTATATGCCTCTTGGTACCACGTAGATAGATGAAAGTGAAAATGATGACTAAAGGGCAGCAGCATTTTAAATAGCTTCAGCTCCTTTACTGCCATTTGCTATCGTTCATCGTCATTGTCTTGGGATTTCTTGAAGAGATACTTGAAAGGAAAATACTGTTTTACATGACATTAATGCAACAGTAATATTATTTTTCTTTAGACAACATCACCGACACAAACCCCAAGCCGAAAGACAAGCAAAGGCATTGTACACAGCCAGGTTTGTTAGTAGATTTGTTTTCAAAAGTTTGTGACTTTTATAACTTTGTATTGAAAAATACTTAGTACTAAACGTTTGCCCAACTTTTTTTGGAATAGTCGGAAGCAGTTCTGTCCGTCATGAGAACAACTTCAGAACAACCTCTTATACGTCACAAGATGAGTACTGCGAGTAACGCTAGTACAGCTGATATCCTTGATATTTCACAGGTAGGGAGAATAGATTTTTCAGTTCAGATTTCCACTCAGTATCATCCATTGTAAGAAGTATTTGTTATTTATTGTATTGTATTGTTATTTATTGTACTTTATTCGATTCCTGTTGTAATGATAATATCGTAATTTATCAATTGTAACACTGTAACATTGCAAGTTGATGAAAGATATGGATACAAATAAATCATGCTTTTACTAATAGAGTCGTTTTACTGCTTACGAGGCTGTCGAAAGATCATTCACCAGATTAGCATTAATCATATCCGCCATGATAGAAATTGGTTAACTTGTATATTTTTCTTGTTACTCTAGACACAACTGAATGGAACGACGGAAGAAGTGCATAATGTTGTAAGTATGACTGCGAACTTCGTCTTTTGTATTACTTTGAAAAATACGTAAATGAAGATGTTAATAATGCTTAGCTATATAGCTCCGGGTTTCCACGGATTCCCAAAGTCTTATTTTGGATTATATATTTTAAGGCCTTAAAGCAGTCTTACTCTGGCAAAATCTACTGCTTTACCCCTTTAATTTCCACATCAATGAAAGATACAAGTTTCTTTACAAAATTCGAGTTTTTAGGGCGAACTCACGCTACTTGTTTTTGTTTTTGCAATTTGCCGTTTTTTTTAATGAACGTGAATGAATTGTTGCATTTTTTATTTGAAACTACAGCTGTATATGAGACAGTGAAATCTCAACGTTAATTGGTCTTAAGATGGCTAAACACAGTTTTGACGGTTTGGGGGTAAATCTCACTCATAGGGAATTAAATCAGAGGGTAACAGTTTTGAAACCCAAAGCTGGCAAAAGATATTTACAATAATAAAGGTTAGGTTATTTCGTTTTGGGGGTAGATTTCGATCGTTTCTGTGGCAACGCAGAAGTTTTAAAACAACATTAAATTTGCTTTTTTCCATGTTTGCTCATTATTTGCACATTAGACTTTGATTTTTTTTGCATGATTTCAGTCATGATCACAGCTCAGTCACCAAAATATAAAAATAAAAGTGATCGTCATTGTGACTCATAATTTAGTGATACTTATTTTTGTAATTGAATAATTAATCGTCTGTCACATTCGTGTCATGTAAACTTCACGGTCTCATTTGTGTGTGTACAATCTTGCAAAATAGAAAAAAAAACTTGTTTTTTTGTTGTATCTTATCTGCACGTTGCCGTAGAAACGGATGACAAAATGTATTTAAATTGAACCAAATTTGGCTCATCAGTTATTGGGCACTGAGGCGCGATGTCATGTTTTACTCAAGGTAGTCAAACTTTTCACATGCAACTGTGCTCTGTTAGCCTCCCCGCAGACTACTATTTTCCTTCGCTGCGAGAGGTCTTCCGGGGAGGCTGTGTTCTGTAACCTCAAAAATTCTTGGAAGGTATTATTCGTTCACTTGAACGTTGCAGGAAACGTGTAAGCTAGTTTTCATGTGTATCACTGGTATTTTGAATAATTTTTACACTTGCAACAATTTATGTTACTTTCAATTTCTCCTGGCATCCACTAATCAGGTTCCCCTTAGCATGGACATGGATAGGCTCATAGTGTACTGCCGAGCTGTGACGTACAAGAAAAATGAAGTATCGGATGACTGCTGTGAAATGTATTCGTTCAGCGAGAGCACTGTATCCGATCTCATCACTGCTCAACCGAGAGGTCTGTGTTTTCAGATTGCACTGTTTTGATTACTTTAGTTTAATACTCACAGTCATTTGAATAGTGATAACCGAACCTGTTTAACAGAATTGTGCCTTATATGGCGATTTTTTCATAAAAATTAAGGATGATTTGTTTGAAGTATCTTGAAGTAGCTTTGGGATTAGAGTGGATTTTGCTTTTTTATTGCAGCCCCACTAAAGGATTAACGAATCGAACTCTAATTTCTTGTATATTGATTACCTTTGTGGAAGTGAAATGTCTAAATTCAGAGGGAAAGGGCAGGCGTTAAAAAGGCATTGGCTTCGAGGTATGAGCATGCAAGGAGGCTAGAATGAAAAATGTTTCAAAAATATTGTCGCAGTTCTAGGACAACGAGTAGTTTTTCAGCTAGTTCATGGACTCTTCTTTACTATCTATGAAGACGGCCGGACTCGGACTTTACAGTGATAGAGACTGTTTAGCATTCATATCAAAAGGAAATTACCAGATCATTTTATAAACTTCGTCATTATGTAAACTTCTGAACATCATTAATTAACAAAACACATAAAAGGTATCAGTGTTTAGAAATCAGATAAAAAAATCAAAACTTCAAACCCAAGTTCAAGAAAATTAAATCCGCTCTACATCGTTATTCAACTCTGTTCTCGGTGTTTGAAATGTGGTCAAATTCCTTATCGTGTATGATACATTTATTCATAACAAAACCTACATTCAGAATGGAGGTACAAGAAGATCTTGAACACTTAATACTAAAGTGCGTTAGTTTGACGGTATCCGGAGTAGGAACACATTCTAGTAGCAAACAGCGGCGCAGTGGTGGAGTGGTTAGCGTGTCTGACTCGTAACCAGAAGGTCGTGAGTTCAAACCCCGGCATGACCACTGTGTTGTGTCCTTGAGCAAAACACTTTACTCGACTTGTTCCAGTCGACTCAGCAGTACAAATGAGTACCAGCTTTTTCTGGGGGCTAACCTGCAATGGCTTAGTGTCATGTCCAGGGGGTGTCACAGACTCTTATGCGCTTAACACTACAGAAACACAGAAGAACTGCGACAAATACGTACTTACAAAAGATCGGAATCAAAGACACTAATTCCCGTTCCTTCTGCGAGAAAGAAAGCGAAACATTATTACATCTGTTTTGGACTTGTGATAAAACTCAAAATTTGGTTATCTCAGTTTTGAAAGTTGGCTACACTCTGAAGGCATTCTCTGCAAAACAAAAGATATAGACAAGCATGACGCCTTTTGAATTTTCTTCTTCTTTTTTTTTTTTTTTTTGCCTTTGGGTTGATTACTGACCCAGAAAATCTCCTTCTTGGGTTCTCAGTGCAAACTGGTCGCACGATATCATATCTACACGTGTAAACTAAAAGAAAAGGCGTCCAAAGATTTCTTTCTTTTAACTTTAAACACTCTGCATCTATGGAAAGAGAAATACTTTCAAACAAGGAACTTCAAGACAAATGGAAACCCTTGTGTTCCCTCGTTGTGAAATAGCTCCACCCTACAAAATGAAAATCACTGACTGAATATTTACCCTAACTGCTGCCAAAAGACTTGACTCGGGAAATGATTTAGCTTTTTTTCAGTAAACAATAAACCCACTATCGCGAAGGAAAAATTACAATGAGCCTAAATGATAATGCTGGTTTTGTACATCATTTGGAAAGATGCATATTGCTAGATTGGAAGGATCATTGTTTTTATTGCACTCTTTCCAATTCCAAAATACGGTGAGTCGAACGTACCCTAAGTGAAAAACAAAATTTTTGACTTACTTGTTTGTGCTGGTTTTATTTTATTCATTCTTATCATACATTTCCTTCCAGATATATTGAACCTATCAAACAATCACCTGGTGAGATCTTACCCTCGTGCTTCGAGAGTTGACTCGTCCAACTATGACCCCCAGGTCATGTGGAATGCAGGTCTGCAGATGGTGGCGTTGAACTTCCAAAAGCCGGGTTCGTTCTTTCTCTTGCTCTTCCCTTCGAGTTTGGGTGTCTTAACAGTTAGCTTTCCTTTGAAAGACACTTTTGCAAGATTTCGTCCTAGTTTGTGGAGAATTATATTTCAACAGCATTATATTAGAGCTGAGTACAGCCTGTCAAACATTTTAGGTCTTTTCGTGACAATTCTGAAAAGAACACTGGGCTGGGAGGTATGTATTATTTTAAATTTGGGCTGAAAACTTTAAAATATTAAGGCTTGGGCTTAGTATTTAATAATAAATGAACACCAACTCGTTTTCTACCCGAGGAGTGGCACCTGGATTCTCCCTAACAAGCTAGAGGGATTGAGTCTCTAAACTGAGTTACTAAGTTTTAGAGTTAACATCTAATAGATGAACGCCAGTTCGTCTTCTATCCGAAGAGTGGCACCTGGATTTTTCCTAACAAGGATTTTGAGTTCTAAGTTTAAGAATAATGTTTTAAGATAGATGTAATTGTAACGTTTACTGAGCATGAGAATCAAAGTCACTGTTTTTAACAGATTCAGGAATGCACTTAAACCAGGGAAAATTCAGAAAGAATGGTGGTTGTGGATATATTCTGAAACCAGAGGTTCTTAGAAATAGAGGTAGGTCGCTGTCTCTTTGAAATTAATCGCAGTTATATTTCAGTTTTCAGATGTATCTTAATTATCGTTTTACGTGATAGAGCAAAGTGGACTCATAAAATTACATTTTCGAAACCAGAATTCAATGAGCCTTGTTCCTTTAAAAATGTTTTTTAGTGTGATGGAGTATTTGTACTTCAATTTTTTTATGTGTTGGTACGTTCTGGCGTTCGTATTTCAGTTACTAATATCACAGAAAGCTTTTGAGAGTAATGGTACTTTCATTGCCAGAAGTTTTTTGTAGCTTATTGTTTGAGTAATAACCCGCGGTTAAAAAAAAATAAACAGCGAAAAACATACCTGTAAGAGTTTTACATATCCAAACTTTACTTTTATGCTTTGGTTCGCTCATGAATATTTGGTAAAATTAATCCAATCATTGTCATACTTTTTTATTCTAACTACTGTCGTGAACTGACTTTAATGAATCATTTCGTTTTCAGTTCAATCTTCGTACCACCCGAGGGTAAAAGAAACTCCGAAAGGCGGCAAATCTTGTTATTTCATCATAGAGGTATTTGTTTGTCACTCTGACAGATTTCTGATTTATATAACTTGCTACATACCTGAGTAACTGTGCATACTTTGGACAGTTTGGGCCTGATCTTAACCATGTATTAAGACAGGGGGGATTGAAAATACCTGTTCCAAATTTTTTGTGACTGAAGAACATTTTTCTGAGTGACAAGATGATTTTTCCTGGATTTTACTAGTAACTTTAATTCTCTGAAATGTTTTTGTTGTCAGATTGTAATTTTTTTCCGAATGATTGCGCTCATACGTGTCACGCCAGATGACTTTCGATGACAGGAGAAACAAACTGTAGTGAACACGTTAATTGCAAATATTCTCGGTGCCAATTTAATTACCAAACACTCGGCCCGAGTTAGACTACTCGTTGCCCCTTGTTCCATAAGGTCATGACGGTGTTCACTTTCATTCTTTTGTCCATCCCATCTTAGGTTCTTTAGAATAATACCTCCACAATGACATCATCCAAGTATTCTCGGCTTCAATCTTGTTACCGAACATATGGCCTGAGTTAGGCAACAAGGAGTCTCTTTATCCTTGTTATGTTACGATCACAGTCGGTTTTCATTTTCATTCTGTAGTCCATCCCATCCTAGGTTCTTTCAGGATAATACCTCCACAATGACACCATCCAAGTATTCTTAGCTTCAATCTTGTTACCGAACATACGGCCCGAGCTAGCCTACCTGTAGCCTCTTGTTCCTTGTTAAGTTAAGATCACAGTCGGTGTTCATTTTTATTCTTTAGTTCATCCCATCCTAGGTTCTTTCTGGACAATACCTCCACAATGACATCAAATGTAAGTCGCCGCTAAGCGTGGAAGTGGAAACCAAAGGGGTACCTGCCGATTCCAGCTCTTTCCTTACTGAGGTATGGTTATTGATGAAAAGGTGTGTCATGCCAGCATGTATCTAAAAAATCTTATATCTTGATTTTAGAAATAGAATTAAGACTTGAATTAAAATTAAAGTTCTAGAAAAGAAACTCAGTTACTAAAAATAGGTAAAGGCATAGAAGCTGATTAAAAATTAGAACCTTCAAATTTTATACAACGCCTCCATATCAAGAAAATCTGGTAATTACGAAATTTATTTTGCCTGTATTTCGTTTAAGTTTTGGTAAATGGCAGTTTTAATACTTCTTGTAAATCTCTTGTGATGTAGAAGGTTGTAGTTTTTATTTAGTCGAGCTGTTTTACAGTCAAGCCAAGTCAAGCGTTTCTCCTAGAATCTAGAAATAACATTTATGTTCGAAATTTGAATTCAGTTTTTTTTCTGATCGGCCGATTGTTTTCATGCCTTGATAGAAGAATGGAAACTTAAAAATAAGCCTCGTACAGTTTTCAAATATATCCTCAATTTGAATAATGAAATTGACGAAGTGAACAAAAGAAACCGATTATAAATCAACCTCTCCCTCCCCATTCGTATTTGAAATTCGGAACAGATCCATTTGGAGAGGCGATTCTACAAAATTCTCATGCAGCGGAGGTTCAGCTGGTTCATAGAGTTCAATCATTTGGACTTTCATTTCACATTCGAGAATTTTGTTATACCTGAAAAGCCACGTTTGGTAACAGCAGTTCATGAATTGAATTACAAATCTTTGGTATAAATCACTGCATGGTTGCTTATTATCCAACACGAACGTAGGCTTTTCAAACTGAGTTGTGAACGCTTGTACGGAAGACAACCAGCTCCCCCAAACAACGATAGACATAAGCAGGCGATACTTGGCGAATTTCGCCTATAATTCTCGTTGAACATGACAGCACTACATCTGAAGAAAGTTCGCAGAATTTACCACAAAGGCAAGTTCTTCTAGGTCATCCACAAAATGGATACTGACAGCGTATCCACTATATCTTTTCCATGTTGAGTGTTTGGCTTACATGTAAACTGGTGTGTGAACAAAAGATTACGTAGTCAACCCATTGTTCAGTAATCCAATGAAATATCGTTATTTGAATCGAGGCAAATTTTAAAATTCTGTTATATGAATAATATTTCCAGTTAAGAGACGAACTTTCAATTCAAATTTCGAATAACGCAGTCACTTTTTCTAGGGGAAAACGTTTGACTTGGCTTGACTGTAATTATTGTTAGTAATCCATTTAACACTTATTTATAAACTGAAATACTATTGAAAGTATACTTTTGAAGACTGACCTCAGTTTTAATTCTTTCTGTAGACAACATACGAAAAATTGAATCCGCAGTGGAATGATTGCAAACACATGTTCAAAATCATCATGCCTGAACTGGTATGTATATATGATATTGTACAACCATAATGCATTTCTGTATGATGTCACTGCCAATTGTTACTGGTGATTTTCAGTATAACGTCATTGTTTTTACCTTCAACCAAACAGAGTCCGCAGATGAAGGAACATGGCACAGTTAGTGGTAACCAAACTTTTGAGTGTGATATGGTGAATACTTTTGGATGAAAACTTTGCCACCCAGCCTTACATTCTCTCTAAGTTTAAAGGTTTTTGCATACTCACTTCTCCGAACATTAGACTTTCCTAAACACGTATATCTTAAAACAGGAAATTTAACAAAGAGAAAAACGAAAACGAAACCAAAATTATACTTTTCCGAAATCCTTTATTATGACAAAATATTTTATTTTGAAACGTTACGAAGGATGTCGTCATCTAATTAGCGTTCAGTTATGTGCCTCAAAATGTGCTACATTAACGAAAGGTTTCACGTTATTTGTAAACAGCTTGGCCGTGTGATGATCGATGACGTTATAGACGTACAATTTCGATTGAGAACGAGGTGCTTTTGGAGTTACATCCATCCAGAGCTTGCCGAGACGTTGAGCCAAGTAATTTAAAGATTTCGCTACTCCCCGTATTATCATCTCCAGATGTAAATTCGCTTTAGTTGCTACATTTTTAGTATCATCTGGAGCGAGCTCTTAACACTGCAGACCATTTTTTCATAGGCCACGTTCGTTCATCACAATCTCTTCTTTTCTGATATTAAAATAGAAAGGAAGGTTACGGTCAGGCAGACATAGATCACTTGTTTACCGCAATAGTTCTACCTAAAATCAGTTATGGTCTAAGTGTTTATGCTGCCTCGAGTCCGGAGCTTACTAATGTACAGAATTTTCTTCGCCGTTGTTACAAACGTAGCTATATTTCATACCCCATGGACATCTACGAGTTAGTGGAGAAGTCTGACTATGCCATTTTTGATAAGGCCAGTAAAAATGCCAAGCACCCTTTACATTAATTGCTACCCAAAGTTAAGAGTACGACACATAATCTGAGAAAAGTGGGTAGCCTGCTGCCGAAGGTCAATACGGAGCGATATAAGAACTCTTTTATCAACAGACTCTATTTTAACTATAAGTTAGCTATCAATTAATTAAGATATATATATTTTAAATAGTGTTTAGAATCTTAGTCTTGTATTTTATTGGTATGTATTTTTACCGATATTATTTTTAATAAAGACATTATTATTATTATTATTATTAAATCTAACCGTTACTGTTACTGTAATTTTGGTTTCCATGGCAACCATATGGATTCTTAAGTTCACCCTGTTTTGGGCAGTTAAGTTAACGGAGCTTACGCCAAGTGATTTCCAGCTACGTTTGCCAATTTCATGAGTTTGAATTTCCAACGGGTGGACTTCCAGACTCCACTCTTGTTTAATAGGAGTGAACAAGAGAGGGTCTGGTACTACAACCGACTACAACCATTACAAAGATGGCAGCACAAAGAAAGCTCAAACTGATATTTCATTTGAGAGCAAAAATGTTTCTCAGCCATGGATTCCTTCGAGACTTTCTTATAAACTGCCGGGGAATTGGGAGGGTTTCACGGTTTGCATTGCAGATCGGAAAAAATCTCTGGTAACTTTAGTCAACTTCCTTTAATTCAAATTTGTATCTTTGTTTAGTGTTTGATCTACTTCAAAGTCCAATTGCATCAACGAAAGAAGTGCAAGTTACTCTTCCAGAATGTGATTCCACTCGACAGTGTGAGACCGGGTAGGTAATACTTATAAGTAGAAAACTGGGCTTGTTTAATTTGTCCTTGTTGAAACAAGTTTAGCGAGCCAGTAACACTCCATGGTACTATCCACAAACGTTTAAGCAGTGGTATCATA
>JANSTQ010145894.1:0-22816 GCA_026167885.1 Bergia puertoricense
GGAACATATTTCCGGACCAGAACCGAGTCCTGAGAGGAATAAAAGTAATAAAAAGGCGGATACTAGAGCGCCGTGCGCACACAGGTCACACATAATCATGACAATTCTAGGCTATACACTGGTCGATTGTGAAAACAAAGTCAAAATGCTTTGGGGGGAAAACAGACCTCCTAAACAAACAAACTTTGCCATTGCACTGGAAAAAATGTATTCTCATGAGAAATCCTTTACAAAAAAGGTTATTTTAAAGTCGTAGACGAAGAAGTTCAGAAGTTGGTAGATCAAGGATTTCTTGTCAAAATACCACGTACCCAAGCAAGTTGATTATAATCAACCCGAATGTTACTGCAGGAGCAGGCGTAGCTCAGTTCCACAGTTTGATTAATAATAATAATAATAATAATAATTTATTTCTATAGTGCTCATTCCAAATTGTTCACGAGCGCTTTACAAGTTTAAATTCAATAAAGTTAAGTTAAAAATTACTAATTGACAAATCATAATATAAACTTATGTTAAAAGTAACAATCACAAATCAAATTGTGAATGAAAATATATCTTAAAAATTAAAATACATATTTATATCTTCGTGTCATGAAATGCAATTACGATAAAACAGCTCTGAAATTAAAATATGCTCTTTTAAAAGTTAATCAGTGTTATACTGTGATATACTGTGAATCTCGGTGACTCCAACGTCTCGGTGACACCTAATATTTTCAGTTGGCCTACCTGCTTGATTTCATTCACAGAGGTCACTTGTGTAGCAATTTTCTTACAGAGTAAAAGTCCCTTGCACTTATTCACTTTACAGGACATGCAGTTGTGACCACCTAAAGTACTGACTATCTATATCCTAAGAGAGATAATTTTCGGCCATGCACAGTTTAACTTGTACAACAACGTCATCGGCATATTTAATTAGATAATTATGCTCGTTGTTATTGATTTCAAGGTCATTGATCAACAAATTAAAAAGATGCGAGTTTCTCACGCTCCCTTAAGTAGTTCCCTTATTGGCACAATGCCATTTATAAATGTTAGCCCTAAAGATCAGCTTTTTCTTTCTGTCTTTGAGAAAACTTAAATACCAGGATTAAGATCCAAGGTTTTTACTTTTTCACCTACCAGCAGTGAGTGCTTTATATTGTAAAGGCTTTGTCTCGTGTAAATTCATTCATTCAGTGTACTATATTTTGCAAAATACTTAACTTATTCTTGAATGTCTGTTTTTAGCTATCGCTAAGCTTTCGATCGCATCTGTGACCTTGTTCACAGCAACTGACTATTGCGGGAGTCTGGGACGGCTGATGTGCTGGTGATTGTGTTATTCAACACGAGTGGGAGATTGTATCTCCCCCCAACATGGTTCAGTGATGGGCGGAGCGCCCTCATGTAGATGGCTTCCTTCACCCCCCTCTCAAACCATTTCGTCTCTACTGTAAAAAGCTTTTGAAAAGTCTATTTCAAAAACTTGTCCACATAAGTATTATTTATCATGTATCGCTTTCAAAAAATTATACTGCATTTGAATTAGTGGATGCGTGCAACTGCAGCCATCCCTATGAGCAAACTGAGTTGATTTAAGATTTTTATCGAAAACGTTTTTGCTAAAATATCGATACACAGATTTTTTCAAAACAATGAGCGATCACTGGCGTAACATTTATACCTCTAAAATTCGGATAGTTGCATTGGCGCGTCAACCTTCGGAAGTCGATTGATGTTTGACTTTTTCCAAGCTATGGGCAAGGCATGAGATGAAAGTGACATTAACTCAAAAGCCGAACGTATGTTACATGCCGCAAAGCACTGACATTTGTTGAAATCGGGAATTGCGAGAGAGTGTTCTGGTTGGACTCATTGACAGTGTTGATGTGCATTAAAACCCCACCACGTCAATTTAAACCATTCGTGTCAGCCAGAGTTGCAGAGATTCAAGAAAAAAATGGCAAAAAAAGACTTCCACTATGTCAGATGGAAGATTAGAGAAAAATTGAGCAAGGGCAACTTATCAGCAGGATGGAGGGTCCCTCGTTCCTCAAACTATCCGAGGCTGATTGACCCAAATTTCAAGACGAGATCCAAAGTCCTCAAGAGAAAGGGTAAACACATAAAGCAAAAAGGAGCCCTCAAAGAAAGATAAACAAGTCGAGAAAATATAATGCTATTACCAGAGAACTTCGAGACAGTTTGGTCGCGAATAAAGAGACTGAAGATATCCCTATTCTCTGTTCTACATTCAGCAAAGTTCGTCGACTCCTCAATTATGTTTGTCGATTTGTTCCAAGTGTCAGGAGGAAGACAGCGAAGAAAGGACCCATATCAGTTCAACAACTCAAACATTTAGAGAAACAACTTCTTAAGTGGTGCCAGTTCACCTACATGACTCTCGCTTCGACAAGAAACAAATGGCTAAAGCTGATCAAGATGAACTGCTGCGAGACCAAGGTTGTCTCGAAGCTGTCAGATAGCTCGCAGAAGACATGATAAACTCAATTATCTTGCCACCAACCCGTGATCTTGCTTGTGCGTCACTTGCAAGAAAAGCGTGGTCATTGTGGGTTGAGAAGGGCTTGATGCATGAAACGACAAGAAAGCTCTGGATCTTAGAACTTCGGGGATAAGAAAGCCCCTCACTTCAAAATGTGTTACTCACTATAGGGCAGAATGCCCATTGTTTTCTGGACATTTACTTGGCAGTCAGAGCCGCAGAACGAGCCTTCATAATTATTCATACTCATGCCGCTATTCGTTGCTCATTGGCTAATAGCTTCGCGGTAAATAATATTGACTTTTCGCAGCCAAATATCCAGATGTCAATCAAACTTACAAAGTGTCAAAAACGATTAAAACTGCGAGTTTCTTTGCTTTTGTCTGCGATAGCAATTAGGAGCTTCATTGTTCAAGTGGATTACTACTTGAACCCTCTTGAGAATTGGGTGCTTAAGCTTTTTACGGCTTTTTCGAACTTAGCGTGTATTGCTTTAACCATAGTTGATAGAACTAACTGGTTATGAAGCTCAACAAACTTCATAAGGAGTGTACAAAGCTTCTTTGTTTTATGTTGAACAAACCGTGACCGTGCACATTGTTTTGTTTTACGTGTGAACCCAAATGTTTGTACTGGTTGGTTGCTCATATGCATTTCTATACCTTTTGTGTTTTGTGCACGGTCAAGGCTAGAAAACAAAAAAAATGGGGAACAAAAACATATAACAAAGAAACTGGCCGAGTTTCATAACCATTCATTCTATTAACTATGCTTTAACTGAGCAATACTTCAGTTTTAATTTGTGTTGAAGTGGTTCGTTTTCGAATGCTGCCGAGTCAAGACTTACTCGAGCAACAACAACAACAACATACTTTATTGTGTCCTCAGAAAACGCTTACAAAATAATTATTTAAAGAAATATATACATGAAGATAAAGGGACACAGCTACTTAAAAATAGCTAAGCTAATCGGGTAAGTGCTTTTTACCGCAAAAACAAACAAAAGAGGAAAGGATCTCTGTTATTTAGATCGCTGGCATCTTTCAACGCGCGGATTCGCAATTTCTTCCAGCTTTGCGCTCAGTGAAAATGTTTGATTTTCCCCGGCCCCGGTATCAGGAAAGTCAATTTGACGGATGTCCAGAGTTTCAATGCCGTTTTTGAAGTTGCCTTGTAAGACTCCGAGCTCTCTCTCCTTCTCTTCCTTAGAGAATTGCAATAACACCTTGTTTTTCCAACAACGCAAACTTTGCATACAGTTTAATCTTCCAGTACACGAATATGCAAATGTGTTTTGAATCAGATCATCGTCTCGTTTAATTCCGATTATGTCACTCTGACAACTTTTCTTGGACGGTCTAACTTTAAGTTTAATACAGAAGAGCCCCAGGAGAGTCACGATTGTTGTTTTGATATTTATTACGGTATAAGAAAACATGATAATTTGTAAAGTGGCTTCATGCGCGCGCTGTAAAATATTGACTTACACCGCCGGTTCTTTGAATCGACGAACGAAGATGGCAAGATCGAAACAGACAATGTATACATATTAGACTGGACACCTGTTTGTTTGTTACCTATACTAGTCAAAGCAAAATCGCAGATTTCTTCAGTAACAGATATGTCAAAAACTTCATAAACTTTTCGGAGGGTTTAATCCACAGGTTACAGGTTGCAGGTTGCAGGTTACAGGTTACAGGTTACAAGTTACAGGTTACAGGTTTTAGGCTGAAAAATATTCTGAACTAAAAATTCAAGAAAACTTTTAAATGCACTTACTTTGAAGTTGATTTTAAAAGTTGCTACTGCAGCCAGCGCTTGCGATGAACTCCGACAGAATCCCATTCCATGAGTGAGGTTTTAGTTGTCTGCAGCTGCTCATGCCATTAATTTCCATCGATCGACTGACACAAATTCCAAACAATTATGCAAAAGTCCATAAAGCCCAGGAATATATGAAGACTTTGATCCGAACGCGTTTCAAAATTAATTTATGAAGCCATTTTCGCTCCTTCCTTCGGTTCAATCCGCTTTTTAACGGTGACTGTACGTTGATCCATTCAGGATGAAGCGGGGGTTCTCCGAGCTCTAAAAAGAGCTCCCGCTTCGTTTTCTCCTGAAGGATCTTAAGGTTGTTCACGAAAGTCGACATACTCCGAGCGATGAACGGAACTAAAATGAAATGTTTAAAACACGCGCTATCAAAATCACTAGCTCATACACCGAAAAAGCTGTCACGAGAAAGGTTGATGCCTGAATTTTTAAACTGGCTATTTACGAAGTACAAAACAGATGCGAAAGATAGAAAACAGTAAGGTATAAATTACGAGCGCGGTGTATTTCATTCTGGAATTTTGGTGATTTTGACGATTTTGAAGCAAAAAGTGCTCCTACGAAAATTCCTCTAATTGAGCCGAAAAAGCAATTATCCATTAACTTATTGCTTACTTGAGACACTCAGACCTTTACGACACTTCCACAAGCTCTTTATGAGCAGATGTTTTAGATTCAAATGTATCAGTTTCATGAATTTGGTAAGGATTTCCTTTGTATTCGAGCTTCACAGATGTTGAAACCGCCAACTAATATATTAGTAAATACCCCGGATATGTCAGGCGATTCTGCCCTACTCTTGCAGAAATTTAAAATTGTGTAAGAAACTTCTTGAACAGCAAAAATGGTTCAATTTCCAAACCGACGAGTAGCAGCGTGGCTACCCGCTCCCACTTTTTCAACACTTTCTATGTTTGTGCTATTGCAGATCAGGCTGAATCGTAAAACCTTTAAAGAAGCTCAAGCATGACCACCAGAGCCGTTCACTTGTAACTCGTCAAAAAACCGAGACGCATTCTTAATGGCGTTCCATCAATTTGTCTGAAGACCTGTTGGTCCGACTGTGATACTAACTTTGTGGGAGCACTAGAATATCGTAAGGAGATCATGCAGAACTGAAATTTCCCAGAGTGTTCTCTCAGAAGATTTCGCTTCTGATTTTAGGTGGAAGTGGAATACACCGCATGCAAGCCACCAAAAACAGGGTTGTCGAAGTACTCATCAAGTCCGTTAATAATAATAATATGTATTTGAAGCATTCTACATGGTCTCAAAGCTTTTACATGGGTAAAATCCTACGGAAGTTACATAAATTTTACAGATACTATTACCAATTTGCATAATACCAATAAATTAACGTCAGTGAAAGCCTGATCTATAACTGGTAGTATTTACGGAATAAAAAGGTCTTTAATGATGACTTAAAACTGTTTTTAGAAACCGTAGATCTAATATATTGCGGAAGTGTGTTCCATAGGTCTTGCCGCAGCAACTGCAAATGTCCTGTCCCCATAGCTCTTGGTGTTCGATTTTGGAACGACGAGCAAGTTTTGGCCAGCTGATCTCAGGAAGCGTTTAGGCTTGTACAAAGTTATTAGTTCAGTTATATAATTAGGAGGTTGACTGTGGAGAGCTTTATAAGTGATCAGTAGGATCTTAAAATATATTCTGCATCTGATTGGTAGCCAGTGAAGGTGGTGTAGCACAGGAGTAATATGATCACGCTTTTTAGCTCCCGTGATAAGTCTCGTAGCAGAGTTCTGGATGCGATGCAGTTTGTCAATTTCGGAGTCAGGAAGGCCAACAAGAAGACTATTGCAAGAGTCTAGTTTAGAAGTTACGAACGCATGTACTAGCCGCTCGCAATTTTCACGATCAAGATATTTACAGATTCTACCAATGTTCCTGATGGTTAAGAAGGCCGACTTGCAAAGGTTGTTTACATGCTTAGTCATCTGGAGGTGAGAATCTAACGTCACGCCAAGGTCACACGCAACAGATGATGGGTGGATGTTGATCCCATTGACATTTATCCCAGCGATGGTAAAAGAAATGGAAAGCCGAGGTGAAAAGTGAATAATTTCATTTTTGTCTGGGTTGCAAGCCGGGCCGTTGACGATATACCAAATGAGAATGTCCTTGATACAGCGCTCAAGCTTGGCCAAAGCAACAGGTCGACCTTCGTACGAACCAATAGACAAATAAAGCTCCATATCATGACTAAGGCCATAAGCCAATATAACATCTTCTAAGGGCGCAAAGAACAAGGAAAACAGAACAAACCTAAGCACAAAGCCCTGGGGAACGCCAGACAACAGCTTTTTGTCAGAAGACAGAGAATCATTAATAATTACCTGCTGAGTTCTCTTGACGAGGTATGGTTGAAACCATTTAAACACTGCCCCGTTTATCCCATAGCGGCACCGTAGCCGTGATAAGAGAGCAGAATGGTCTCTAGTATCAAAGGCAGCAGATAAATCTAAAACAACTAAAACTACTTCCTGATGTCTGTCCAGAGCAACCAGAATGTTACGACAAACGCGGATTAGAGCTGTTTCGGTGCTGTGACAGCACCTATACGCAGACTGGAACTTGCTAAGTAAGTCGTTCGAAGTAAGCCAGTTCAGTGTCTGTTTGGCGGCCACTCGTTCAAGTGTTTTTGAGAGGAATGCGATATTTGTGATGGGACGGCAACTCAGAAACTCCTCACGATCCAAGGAGTGTCTTTTGATGGACGGATGAATCACTCCTTTCTTGAGTGTTGCTGGAAAAACACCTGAAGTTAGCGATGCACTGACAATAGAAGTGAGAGGTGCAGCTAAGACGTCAATACATTGTTTCAAAACAGTAGTCGGTACAGGATCCAGAATGTATGATTTTGGCTTCGACTTTTCCACAATATCTTGTATGTAGTTTTCGAACACTTCTGAGATCTCAGAAAGTGAGCTCTGACATGATGATTGACTTGGCTCCACTGACAGTTCCATAGACGACAGGTTAGATCAGCGCACATTGTCCTTTAGATCTTGAATCTTATTGGTGAAAAAAGTAAAATCCTCAGCCAACATTTGGGGAGATTCGTGTGATGGTAGAGGTGGAACTGTTTTAACTTAAAATAGACCATCAATCAAACGGAACAGCTGAGGTTGATCAGACTCAGAAATCTGAGCCTTTTAGTAATCCATTTTAACAGATTTTATCGCATCAGTATAGAGGCGACATTGCTCTCTATACATCTGACAATGAACTTCAAGGCCTGACGCCACATACCTCCGCTCGAATTACCGTCTTTTTCTCTTCAGAAACCTTAAACGTTCGTTAAACCATGGCGTGTGAGAACGGAAAGTAATGGAACGAGAGCATATAGATGCGTGCCGATCAATATTCTGCCTTAGCACGTTACTATTTTCGTCCGTTAGGATGTTGACATCAGCAGAAGAGCCTAATGCAGTACTGTGAAGAACAGAATCTCGGATGTCATTACGCCATGATTTCATATCTATGCGGCGAAGGTTTCGACAATGCATTGTCCTCTTTGTTGTGCATGGTCTGGGCATATCAACAGTGCAAAGGATGGCGCTGTGATCAGAGATCGTGTGGGATTGATGGATGATTTCTGGGAGCCCAGTTAACAAAGGGTCCCCCTCCTGAACAATGTCTAGATCCAAGATATGTCCATGTTTGTTGGTAGTGCCAATTACTTTTTGTTCAAAGCCTGCGGATTGTAACAAATCCACAAATCGTGTAGCCTCCCTGATATTCGCGTCATCAAAATAGAAATTAAAATCACCGGTGATAATTAAATTTACAGTTGTTACAGCAAGGTCTTTAAGTAGAACAGAGAATTCGTCGAAAAACGTGCTATTAGTAACCTTGTTTTTGTTAGATGGTGGAAGCCTATATACAGTCAGAAGGCGTATAGACGAGTTAGATGTAATGATAGAGAGGTCCATGTATTCCAGGCTTGAATTCGGCCATTGTGTTCTGTTTAACGGCGAAACCCTTCCTCAAGAACACACCAACACCACCTCCTATCCTCGCTGAACGTGGGAGGTGAAGAAGGTCAAAATTCTGTAGAGTATTCAAAACATCGGCCAAGGTACGATCAGAATTGTAATCAGCAGAAAGCCACGTTTCCGTGAGAGCTAAAATATCAATTCGCTTGGAAATGGCCAGATCACATATGGGTGCTGCTTTCTTATTTAGCGAACGAATATCCCAAGTGGCAAAGCGAAGGCGCTGTAAGTGATGGGAGTATTGATGAGGTTCAGTGAGTTCCTGGCATTGTGTTTTGCCTTGGTCGATGATTATAAAGTAAACTTGATGAGCTAGTTGAGGCATTTCCCGTTAAAAGAAATATAAAAGCTAAAACCAAGCCTAAATGGCGGAGAGCGCACAAAAGACGTCTTGTCGCCATATGCAATTCAGATTGATTGACACGCGCTTGACTGTTCAAGCAAGAATCAGGCCCGAAAGAATCAAATTGGACAAGTGGCCAATTAATGGCCCACCTTAGGTCGAAAATCCATCAATTGAATTTAGATTACACGATTACCATTTTTACTTGATTACAAACTACTTGGCAGGAAAAAACCTATTTGATCAATTTACTACTAAACGTACTGCCAATACTCACAGGTTTGCTAGCAATATTACAGTATTTAACATTTGTATAAGATGGTAAACATTTAAAACTACATGGTAAAAATGGAAATCATATAAAACTTTTTAAAAAAACGTTTTCGACCATCAAGAGCCTGATGATGATCTTATTGAACCTGGTTGTAAACTAATGGAACCTGATGATGACCTTATTGAACCTGGTTGTAAACTAATGGAACCTGATGATGACCTAATGGAACCTGACGATGACCTAATGGAATCTAACGATGACCTAATGGAACCTTTTTTTAAAAAATTTTTCTTTATTATTAGCATAAAGTTAAATTACAAAATTTCTAACAAAAAAATAATAAATTACAAAATAGCTTAGAGAATAATAAAATCAAACATAAATACGCACAAATGTAAAGGAACCACTATATTATCTGCTACTGCTACTTTGATTACGCTTTCACAGCCATCCATTTGTCATAATAAAATGCTAAAGCTCCTCTCCTTTGTGCAATGCTTAGTTATGTTGATTGCACGCATTCAACGCGTGATAAAAATATGTTGAAATCAGATTTTATTTTTTTCATTCTGCAACTATATATGACTTGTTTTCCAATTATTATTAAGTGGTTAACCAAATTAAAGTGCTTGTGTTTTAATACCCCAAGCATAACTTCAAACTTGTTTCAAAAGTCTGTTATTATTTGAAATCCTTCAAGCCACTTTTTGATTCTAATCCAGAAAAAGTTTGTGTAAGTACATGCAAACATTAAATGCTCGACTGTTTCCTCAAATTCATTACAAAAAGTACATTTTTCGGAATCTGTAATGTTCATCTTAAAAAGCATTTTGTTTGTATACAGAATTCTGTTTTGTATTGAAACTGGCGCGATTTGGTACCGATTGTAACTTTAAAAGGTAGTTTATATACAGTTTTCCATTCAATTTCCATATTTGAGTATGCTGCATTAAAACGTTTTTGTGCTGTGGGTGTGCTTTCAATTTTTGAGATCAGTTTAAGATATATTTCTTTTTGCTTTAATTTGGATATGGATTTTGACTTTTTATTAATCCAAAGATATACTTCTTTGCTTATACCTGAGGGGTTGAGCTTTCTACTGAATTTCAATTTCCTTCGCCATTGTATTGGGAGAACGTCTATGTAGCTCACCACAAAGAAAATATCTGTAGGTGTGAATCCGCAAGTTTCAAGTTCCTTCGCTTTCACAAAGCCTCCGTTTACACTTAAGAGGTCATTCATTTTCGTCGGTCCTTTATTTCTTAGCTTTGTGTTGTATATCATTTTATTTTCAACCAAAATATTTCTATTATTCAATAAAAATTCTTCCCTATGTCCTGATCGATGCCGGCATTAGAGGTTGGTTTTAGTGAGCTCCAAACTCTTAGGCAGTTCCTATAAAATTGGGGAATGTCATTTTGAAGATTCGAAACATCGAAATCGCACTGAAGTAGAAATTTTCCGCCATATATTTTAAAGTAAAAATCAAGTATATTATTCCATGTTAAAGGATAGTTTTCAAGGTATCGTTTTAAAGGCACATCACCTGTTTAGCCTCAATAGAGGATTCGATGTTAACCATTTTAAGTCCGCCCTTTTCGTAATCACTAATTGTGACAGATCGTTTAACTTTGTCTTTACCTTTCCATAAGAATTCGTACAGTAGAGAATTTAGCTCTTTCAGTTTTTCTGCGTTAAGGGCAATTATGTTAGATCGGTAACTGATTTACGGAACAAGTTTTCATGATTTGCACTTTGCAGAAGACTATTAGGTTTCGCCACCTCCAGAGATTCAGAGTTTATGAGTTAATGGAACCTGATAATGACCTACTGGAACCTCACGATGACCCAATGGAATCTGATGACATGATAAAACCTGATGATGACCTAATTGAACCTAATAATGACCCAATTGCTGATGACTATATTGAGCCTGATGATGACCTAATGGTCTACAAAGCTTTTTTAAATTTTTGTAACATTACCATTTTATATACATTTTAACTTGTTGTGTTTAACAAATATAATTGAGTAAACTTTACTCGCTGCAAAAAACGAATAACCTTTATTTAAAACTAAAACGGCAGCAGGTACATTGGCCGATGCTTTCATGATTACCAATCTAACAGTTACACAAACATCTTAAAAACGATGAGCGGCACAGTTATCCCAAGGCCCAGCACCGAAGTAAGACTCGTCTCCAGTCCTCCTACGCCGCTCACGCAGTAGCCTGCTCCCGGGTCCATGTAAGCTGATCTGTTCCTTCCAGTTGCAGTGCAGTTGAGATCAGGTTTAGGGAGGGGAGTTGTGATCTTGGGTTTGACGATCGTAAAATATGGCGGTAGCTGTACGAACGAATCAACCAATATACGTAGGTTAGTACTTCTTACACACATGTGGTTTGATCAACAAGGGCTGTTATAACATCTTTCAAGCCGTAAGGTTGGATGTAAAACTGACGATAAAAATTTAATAGCACCATTTGATTTATCCCCATTGATTAATGCCCTAATATTGAAACCCTAATTTTCCGACACTTCCTTAGCTTCTACATTCGTAAGGTTAGTAATCAAAACGACAGCTTTACATTCAATCTTGCGGCCAAAACACACCAGTTCAACCCTAGCTTACTCGCCAACGCAGAAAAAATACTAGTTTTTCAGTGCTTTCTTCTACTATAACGTAACTACCTTGGTTTTGTTAAATTAGTTAGCCATAGCAAAACATCGAAATTTCTTAATTATGAAATTATTTAATTCCAGTAAAAAGAGCCAAACAAGAGTCAGTGAATCTCAGTTTAAGAGCACGCCACATAGAATGAAATCGATTGCAATTAGCCTCCAAAGCAACCGCCTCATCTCCTTCGTGCAGCGGGGCCCTCAGAAATCGGACCTCTGCAAGCTTTAGTAACGCTATCATGTCGTAACGCCCAACCAATCGGGACCAATCTGATGCGTGGTAATATTTCCTTTACCGTGATAAATTTAAGATATGCGAATATTTCCCACGGATCGAATAGCTTTTTGACAGGTCCAGTTACCACATCAACTTCCAGATGTGACTAGGTTTTCTTACCTGCTGTTTCATTGGTTATAGTTTTTTGATGGAATGTTGTTTTGATTTAAAAGTGTAGATTCCAGTTGACGACAAGATGCAGACGTCCGATTTTCGAGGAAACTGCTGCGCGAAGGAGATGCGGCGGCTGCTTTGGAGGCTAATTGCAGTTGCCAGTTCATCAAATTTGATTTCTCTCCACCGTTGAATGAACTCCTTCAACTTAATGTGGTGGTTAGGACCCTCTTCCTTTCTCTTTGTTTTCTCGACAACGACTTTGTACGAATTTGCCGTAGTTCCACTGAACTAGTGTCTTTTCAACTCGTTCGAAAGTTACTTGCCACACACAAACGAATCCACCGATTAAAGGGGAAAGCAGAAAGTGGCTTCCAGTAAAATGTTGAAACGCTATTCTCGGAGGGATGCTAAATCGTGTATATATGAAATTCTAGATGAAATTCCAGACATTGTATTAGAGGTTTATCATCGCAATGTGAAAAGCTGATTATTGAGAACTGCAAAATCTTTGTTGAAAATGTTGCCCAGTAGCTGTGACAGAAACAGCATATTATAGATGTAAAGTTATATCAATTCGAAATAATTATAACATAAATCATAGAATGGATTTAAGTATTTAAGATGTGGTTTCTTCTCTCTTCTAACAAATGCATCCAGTAATCACTGTTGTTTTGAAATCGGTATCCACTGGTCCAGTACCTCAGTTTCTAGCATTATATTAAAACTTATGAATTGGAAATGACGGAAGGAGTTTTTTTTGTGTCAATAACGGAATGTGATAGTTAACATTTGAAACAGAAAACGCTAAAAGAAACTTGGATCTAGCTAAAATTGAGTGGAAACACTTTAAACAAAGTTCAGTGTTCAGGGACATTCACTTCATTTTGTGAAGTCTGGAGGGATTCAGCTTGTCTTTGCAGCCCACAGAAAACTTGCTGAAAGGGGGAGAGTATAGTTACAATTTAATGATTTCTTTCCAAGCCATCAAATTGTTTGCGTAGCTGCTGTACTGCAGCTGCCACTCGTGTTTTATGCGAAGGGAAAAAAATATTATGTTGCGATCTCAACTTTAAAGATCGTGTCATAATTTTGCATGCCAACCAATGGAAGGCATCATAGACACAGGAGAGACTTTTTAAATGAACGAAGCGTGCGATTTGTGTCGAAGTGTTTGAGCTGCATAGAAATCTCATAAAAAATAATACCATGTGAGTTACATACAATATTGTGGACACGTCATAGGCATAGTTAAAGTTTCTCAACAAGCTTAGTTAAATAATACCAAGAACTGTTCCTGTCCCAAAGCGAATTCGACAAGCTAATAGTGATGTGAAAAACCGCCCTCTGCGCGCACATTCAGGACTCTATCAGCTTGGACTACTTGGTCCGAATCCAATTTATTTTTAACTGGGAGCTCAGATTGGTTTAAATGATAATATTTTGTATTAAAATTATATTAACATTTCCTTTTATTAACATTTTTGAAGCGAAACTTCGAAAAATTGTACCAGCGCGAATATAAAATACGTGTAGTTTTGGTGACGCACGTGTACCATTTGTGTCGAAGTCTTTCCTCTCCACTGAAAACTGCTGGCAATCAGATTACAATTGCTGTTTCGGCAAATCTTTCTTGTATGTCATAGGCAACTTTATTTTTTTGCCAAATTGCTTCACAAACTGTACTGTGGTGGCTTCTTAGCATCGCCTCAAGTGTCAAAGCTCCCATTTCTTCACACACTCATTCTTGAAGGCAATGAAATTGAACGGGGACAGAAATTTGTTATGGTCGGTAAAATCCGTCAATCTTTGTCACTTTAGTTCACATTGTCTTGTTTATAGATCTGATACAGCTTGATGAGTGAAAACGTATTTGCCGAGACAAACCAGACATCTTCGAAAAATGGCTACGAAAATCATTTTTCTTTTTCTTGCGATTTCAGCCGATCAGAGCACTCGAACCCAGGCCCCAAAACATTTGCCACAGACCAAGCCCTTATTTCCAGAGTAGTTCAGTCAAATGATTTAGTAAGCACGATTTGTTTCTATGATTATATTACTTTAAAGAAATGACAATGCCACCACAATTCCTTTGAAAAATGAAAACCATATATATGCATATATATATAAATAATTAAAAATTGTAAGTAAGATGGATAAAACGTTAAAATTTGATAATTATGCATGCACAAAAATCGCTGCTATACTACAGCAACGAACCATGGATAAAAAAGAGGAGTTTCCCCTATGTTTGACGTCGCGATGGGAAGCTACGATGGTGCGGAGGTGTGTGAGCTAGTTGGCCTGTACATTCTACAAAAACCAAATCCGCATAACCAACGGTAACATCGGCCTATACAGACATGTTGGCCTGGCAATATTTAAAAACAGAAACCCCAGATCACTAGACAGAATAAGAAAAGAACTTTCAAAAATTTTCGGAGAATTGGGGCTAAAAATCACCGCCCAAGCCAACTTAAAAAATGTAAACTATCTGGACGTGACGCTGAACATTATACCCATTCAGAAAGCCCGACGACAGCCTATTATACATCAACACGAGATCAAGCCGTCCACCATCCAATCATAAAGCAATTCCCACCGGCCTTAAATGCTAGAATTTCATCTCTGTCATGCAATGCCGAAGAATTCAGCAACGCCTAAAAAATCTACAACAACGCCCTACAAACCAGCGAATTCCATGAGAGGCTCCAGTACATCCCAAGCGACGCACGAGAGAAAACCAAAAGAAAACACCAGTCAAGGAACAGGATCTGGTTCAACCCTCCATATAGTAAAAATGTCAAGACGAACGTAGCGTGCTCATTCCTGCGCCTCATCGACAAGCCCAATCACAAACCTTTTTAACTTTAGTCTGATGATCGCTTTTATGCGTGAAATTACAGTTACGGAACTTTTTAAATTTTAACGTTTTATCCATCTTACTTACAATTTTTAATGATTTATCCAGCTCTACATTTTATATTTTAATGTATTGAGCACTGTCAAAGGATTGAGTGAACACTTCTTTGTTTACTTGTATACATATACATATATATATATATATTATATAGTTAATATATATATTAATAAAATAAATATATATTTATACATGCCGTATATATTAACTTACCGCTGTAGGTGGACCTAAGAAATGACATTTAGCAGTGCTATTTAGCGTCTCGTTGTACATTTGCTTCAGTCTTTCAGCCATGGTTTGGTTCCAGGTCGAGGGAAATACTGTTGTATTTCTTCGATATAAAAGAAGAAAAATATATCAAACTACAAATTTGAAGTAATATATGAAACAAATACCTGGTAATTCGTTTTAATACTCAAATATTCAGTGGGGGCAAGGTATTATAAGGTTTTTCCGACCTAATACTAATCTACCTCGCAGCCGTTTTGTTGGTGTGTCACCAATGTTTCCTTCCCTCAAGCGACTGCTGACTTTTTAACAACATTCCTTTCCTAGGAGTTGCCCAGAGTTTGGTTAAGATATCCTGGGAACCGTTGGCGCAATTAAGACTTAACCAATCACAAATTGTTTTTTTAAACTTTGAAAACAAAATGGCGCCGCTCCAAGAAGCGTTCTCAGTCGTGCGCCAGATTCAAAATTTCTAATTTAAACCATTATCATAAAGTGGCAAGCAATCAGATTGCGCAAAAAGGAAAATATGTTTTTGTTAATTTACCCACCGGCTTTGGGAAATCGCTGATATATCAAAGCGCTACTGAATGTTTTTTATCATGTTCCATCTCGTTCAGGTCATACTGTGGTGGTTGAGTCTTGCGAAAGAACGACTATGTATTGCCAAACTATTAAACAGTTTAAAATTCTTTATGCCACAATGAAAGGTTCAAAAGTCTCGTGTTTGCAGGAAGCATTTCTGACGAGACGAAAGAACGGTGCGAGGGAGACTAACCTAAAATCTGAAGCTTCACAATATTTGCCTGCTTGCATGTATCTGTAGTTCCATTAAGAACACATCTTTTGACTATTATGCAAAGGCAATTAAAGTGCTTATGAAGCGATTTTTTTTCGGCACAGTTTAAAAATATCACTGTTTTAAATATACAATTCCAAAGCTTAAAAAGCCGACGATAAAAACTGTGGATTTTACAAGCGCTGAAAGTTGAGCAATTTTGCCTTCAAAAATGCTAAGGGAACTGGGTACGAATTTATTGCACGTGACGTCAGTTTGTGTGCTCAAGTTTGTTTACGCCATTTGATTTTCAGTCGACAAGGCGAAATTCCGAGAGATAATGGTGCAACTCTTATTGGTCGGTGCACCAGCAATACGCTCTCCTTTCTTACTATCCGTCACACTTCTGACGGAGGAGGTGTTGTAGCCTTTGTGCACAACACTCTCCCAACTAAACAACTGACGAATTTTGAAGTAGAAGATATAAAGGAGGTTTTATGGCTGCTCCACACACCATCTCGAACAGCTAGGCCTGTAAAATACTGAATTCCGGAAAAACATCACTAAAGAAAGGGAACTAAACGATTACATTACAGAATGTCTCGACAATCTACGGAAAGAACGACCGTCATCAGGAATTGTGATCACTTGGGATTTCAACCACCTAGACCTGCATCAACTCTGTCAAAAGTTTGGTCTTCGTAAAATTGTAAAAGCTCCGACCCGCGGCAGGAACATCTTAGACCAAATACTCACAAATATGAGTGATCTATATAGTGAGGCTAAACATTTACCACCCTTAGGTCGCTCGGATAATCAGTGTATTGTCTACCAACCGCTGAAACAAGTTTCCCGTAACAAGACTACGTCAAGAACTATCAGAAAATTTAAAGTGGACAACATCAGAGCTCTCGGGCTTAAACTAAACACTGAAAACTGGGAATCTATCTCAGCAGCGGTGGATGTTGATGACAAAGTCGAGGCATTTAACAGTATTGTGCTCAAAACTCTCGATATCTATGCTCCAGTGAAGCACGTGCGTACTCATCCTAGCAACAAAGAGTGGATGACACCTTATATCAAAGAGCAAATACGTTCCAGACAAAGGGCCTTTGTCAAAGGTGACATGACGAGATATTAGGTAATGTGTGCGAAACTAGCTGATCTCATTACCAATGCAAAACGCAAGTTCTACAAAACAAAGGCCAGCGAACTGCGTTATTCAAACCGAAGAAAGTGGTACAAATGCATATATTCACTTTGTGGTGTACAGAAACAAACCACTGCTCCAACTGCTCCTACAAAGGAAGATCTACAGAAGGTGGCAGATAAGCTGTTACAAGCATTTACTGCGCCTTGGAAAAATCGTGAGCCTACTGCTCTCTCAGTCAGAGATCTTTCTGAGAGTCTTCAGGACCGACAACCACTCGTTCCAAATATCGGTCAAGTGAAAGCGGTACTTAAACATCTTAACCCCAGGAAAGCAACAGGATGCGACGATGTTCCTGCTTGGTTGCTGAAGAAGTTCCATGAGGAGCTGACACCGGTTGTGCATGATATAATTTGTGCCAGTATCCAACAATGCAAGTACCCCACGGCATACAAGCACGCCCTGATCAGCCATGTGCCAAAAGTGAACAACCCAACGGATGTCATCAATGATTTCAGGAAGATCTCGATGCTACCCCAGGTCGCTAAGGTGCTAGAAAAAGTTCAGCTAGCGCTAAATAAGGACGATCTGGATATCAGAACAACTCAACATGCTTTCACCGAGGAAAGATCTACAGTAACTGCACTCGCAAGTATAACCCAAAACTGGTTTAATGCAACCGAACCCGGGAGTCCATAAATGGTGTCCATGTGCTTTTTGTGGATTTCCGCAAGGCATTTGACCTTGTAGATCATGCAACACTGCTAGTCAAGTTGGCTAATATGGGTGTGAACAAAAGCCTATGGAAATGGACCCAGAGCTATCTCTCGGGTAGAACCCAGCAAGTTAAGTTCCTAGGTGTTTTGTCAAAATCTGGCTCAGTGATGGCAGGAGTGCCCCAGGGTAGGGTCGTTTCGCCTACACTATTCAGTGTCCTTGTCAATGATATTGAAGACTGCGTACCACCAGGGCAGGCTGTAAAAACCTGTAAGTTTGCTGACGACTGCACACAATACAAACTGGTGCCTCCTGATTCCAGCAGTCACATGCAGGAAGTCACACATAACCTGGAGACATGGGCAATGAAAAACAAAATGGAACTCAGTGCAACTAAGACTAGGAACATGTGGATTAGCTGAAGGAAAACCTGCGCCGAGCCAGAGCCTATCAGCTTCGGAGGGAACGATCTACAGAGGGTGGATGAATTCAAATTGCCAGGACTTCTCGTACAGAGTAACCTGAAATGGAACACCCACGTTAACGAGATCTTAACCAGAGCAAGCAAGCGAATTTACTACTTAAGAGTCTGCAGGAAGGCCAACCTTCAAAGGAGATTGGACTTACAACATACAAAACCAAGATCCTGCCGCTTCTAGAGTACGCCTCTCCAATATGGGGCGGTCTACCAGCCTACCTTGTAGCAGACCTGCAGAGACTTCAGAAACGCTGCTTGGATGTTATCGGACTGCCTAGAGACACGTTAGAATCCCTTTCAGAGCGCAGAGATAATTTAACAATTAAAGAGTTCAAGAATATCGTTGACTCTTATAGTTTCCATCCTTGTAAGCGCCTGTTACAACCAGATATTAATCGCCCGTACAGCCTTAGGTCAACAGTATATTTTAAAATTATGCCGAAAAAAATTTTGCTTCATAGGCACTTTAAGCAATGCAACAATTAGTTTAGGAAATATTTCTATTTTTTCAAACTTAAATAACCTAAATAAACTGAATATTGACTATGATTCGAAAATTCCAAGAAGGTGAACATATTGTGCAATGAATGTTGTCAAGACAACAGTTCTTAATTACATTTTCACTAAACAAAGAAACCGCGCATTAAACTGATGCAAATCATGTTCTTACAAATTATCTTTTTCTTACTTTTGCAACAAATAATTAAATAAATCCAAATATCGAGTACGCTTTTAATAGCGTTCGAAAAATTGTTACTCACTGACTGAGAGACAACTGTTTTATATGCTCAAAAACCTTTTCACCTCTACAATAATCTTATCACAGATAATAATATAGGTTCCTTACTTTCAGGATAACACGGATTGAACCCAGAGCAATGCACAGAACCGAAGTGATTTAGTTTGGGGTTTTCTCCCAGTTTCTCTGACAATTAAAAACTAAATATTTATTAACAAAATTAATATTAAAAGAAAAAAAATCCAATTTAGCTAAGAATATAAAGAGGTAAAATGCCATTTGAACAGATGAAAATTAAAAGATGGCGGTAAAACGTAAAAATAGACCAACGTAATGCTATTTTCAACATGTTTTCTGGGCGAACATTATAGTTTCTCGATGTTTTTCGAAAGTTTAACCACTGAAAACTCTGAGCTGTAATAAAATCATAATATATATCCGACAGTGATTGCCAAAAAACACAAGTAAACAATCAATGAAGCGAAGTAGCAAAAGTGTGTGCGAAAATGAAAATCATAAACATTAGATTTTAAAACACTCACGTAGTAACTTGTTACTGTATCCTACTATCACTTGTGGTTAAATGTGCCATTAAAATCAAGGAAACACGCCACTTTAAAACTAATGCAAAAACAACTACAACCACACTGACAGGGTACTTGCAGGTGAGAAACCTGATAGATAATTAGATTTTTTTCCATCGTAGTTTCACACCGTCAATGACTTCTTAAATACACGATTAATCGGATATCATTATTCCATATTAAAGCACTGATTGACCAGTCGCATTATATAAGCCACACTCACCTTATGTCGTACTCTCTTGCAAACATGTAGGGGACTGTAAAATCTGCCGTGAGACAGTACGAGAGGTTGGTCCGAGGGTAATAGAACAGGAAGCTCAGGCACATTTCGTCCATTGTGCTTCTTCCACCCTCAAATACGAAAACATAAAACAAGGTTGCAATATTGGTTACTTGAACAATACTTGCCAAACATAAGCGAGGTTCTGTTAAAGTTCGTTTTGTCACTCTTGTCTGCCTGTTGGTTGTAGTTGTCCTTTAATCTGGCTTTTGGAAAGAAGCAGATATATTATCGTCACCTGAACTAAAATTTTTGGCTCCCGCAAGTCCGCAAGTTGTTTGCATAAGTATTCTCGTTAAATGAGAAGAAAGTAATCCACGAATTCAATAGCTCCAAACAAAAACATTCAAAGTTTTACATTGAAAATTCACTCTTTTGCTACTAAAGTTTAACTTTTTTTATCAATTAGAGTAAACAGTCAAGATAGGTGGATAGGTACAGTAGGTGGGTAAGTAGGTAGTTAGGTAGGTAATTAGGTAGGTGGTTAGGTAGGTAGATAGCTGGGTGGGTAGGTAGGTGGATAGATACCTACTTAGGTAAGTAAGTAGATAGTTAGGTGGATAAGTAGGTGGGTTAAGGTAGGTAGGTGGGTAGGTGGGTAGGTAGGTAGGTAGGTAGGTGGTTAGGTAAGTAAATAGGTGGGTGAGTAAGTAGTTAGGCGGTTAGGTAGGTAGATAGGTGGGTGGGTAAGTAGGTAGGTGGTTAGGTAGGTAGATAGGTGGGTAGGTAGGTTAGCTATGCTAGATAGGTGGGTAGGTGGTTAAGTGGGTGGTTTGGTAAGTAGAGGTGGATAGGTAGGTGGGTAGGTAGGTAGGTAGGTAGGTAGTTATATAGGTTGGTAGATATGTAGGTAGGTAGGAACAGGAGGAAGGTGGGTAGGTAGGTAGGTTCAGTAGGAAGTCAGGTAGGCAAGAACAGTACATAGGTAAGGTACAGGTAGGTATTATTTGTTTGTGTGCATGTGAACATTTGTACCATTAAATCAGGAACGTGGGTGTTACCATGTAAATTAGTACTTGTCAAGTCTTTTTTGAAATACTAATAACAAGAAATACTTTTTTATGCTGTTGTGTCCGTGTGTGTGCCTGCATGTGTATATTGAGTGCATAAATGTGTGTATGTGTGAGTGTGTGTGTGTGTTTGTGTGTGTGTGTGTGTTTGTTTGTGTGTGTGTGTGTGTGTGTGTGTGTGATCCAAAACAATTGTGGGAGCTGTTAATTATATCCTGCGTATCTTATTTTACTATGGTGGCAAAATGTTTCGGGGAATTTGATCAATATTAATGGTGGCCAATAATTATCCCATCACGCTGTGAGGTCGGAGTGTTACATTTTTTAATTGCTTGTTACATGTTTCTTAAAGTCAATGTCTTATCTTAATCGCATATGCTCTGGTTTCATTATGATATGGTTTAAATATATTTAAACTAATTTAGTTCTAGTTAAACTAGCTTGGTTATACTTAAACTGGTGAGTTTTAGGGGGAGGGGGGGGGGCTAAATAGAAATTCCAGCTTCCTTTCTTTATTTTTTGCTTCCCTTCTTTCTACTCCCTGTTTTCTCTCCACCTACCTTACCTTTCTTCTCCCTGTTTTCTCTCTACCTACCTTACCTTTCTTCTCCCTGTTTTCTCTCCACCTACCTTACCTTTCTTCTCCTTGTTCTCTCTCTACCTACCTTACATTTCTTCTCCCTGTTTTCTCTCTACCTACCTTACCTTTCTTCTCCCTGTTTTCTCTCCACCTACCTTACCTTTCTACTCCCTGTTTTCTCTCCACCTACCTTATCTTTCCTCTCCCTGTTTTCTCTCTACCTACCTTACCTTTCTTCAACCACGTAACTTTTCACTTTTCCTTTTTTTTAACCAGAAAAACCGCTTGTCTCGAACCCGCAACTAAATCCGAATATACGCACGGCCGTGCACTAAATTTGATGGCGTCAGCAAGTGTTAGCGCTCGCGCCGCGGAACTTTTCACAGTCGCAAACTTTCCACGAGAAATGGCGGAAAACACTGAAACAGATATTGCGGAAGAATTTCCCAATTTTTCCATTCAGATTGACAGTGTTAATGACTCGTGTTTTAGTTTGTTTTTGGTGCGTAAAACGATAGAAAGTTATTAAATCAAATGACTCTCAAGTGCAGTGCTTTTAAGCTAATTGTTGCGACTTTGTCAACAATGTTATAAAAGAAATGGTCCATGTTTTAACTGTGCATCTATCGAGTTAGGATGCACTTGGGAAGTTTTGACGGAGCACTCGAGAAGCTAGAGAAGCACTCGGCTGCTCCTCGTGCTTCTTATTACGCTTTCTCTCGTGCTCTCAAAACTTCCCGCGTGCATCCATAATTCGATAGACGCACGCTAAGCATGGACCATTTCTTAATTCTACACAGCCAATCACAAACAAGAACTCTCAAACCATCCTGTTTAAATCAAATCCCTAAAACTTCAAACAGCTTAGTGCCTGAAACTCGAGTAACTGTCACCTGAATTTTCTATCCGAAAATTTGTGTATTGCTCTACTTGTATTTGTACCGAGCACTCGGTAGCAACACATATGTTGTATCTTTGTTTATATATAAAACATAACATATATAATGGGGTATTTCAGCAGTCATATAGTGCTCTACACGAGGGAGCCGTACGATAAATGATTAGGCGGGAAAGGTTGGAATTAAGATTTGCTCATTGCACTACAGGCCTGTTTCGAGAGGGCTGGCAGGTCCTCCCCCCTCAGACTTGTAGTGCGATGAGCAAATCTTAATTCCAACCTTTTCCGCTTAATCATTTATATAAAGATATATATATATGTATATGTATATATATATATATATATATGTATGTGAGGGTGAAAGTCAACCTTGACATAGAGTGCTCGATGCTGCTGTAGCAGAGCGAAGTATAGAATTTTCTAGA
>JANSTQ010145895.1:0-12307 GCA_026167885.1 Bergia puertoricense
CCCAGCCCAGGGAAATTTTTACCTACTTAATTTGTTTTTCAATGGATACTGAAAGCCTTGGGAATAGGCAGATTTGTGCTTGCAGTGCAACAGTCTTGAGCCATGCGTACAGTTTGGTTTTGGAAAAGAAGACATACCCTCTCCATTTGTGGAGAGAAGATTTGGGAAAATACTGATGTATTGACTTTGAGATGTTTCATTTCTCAAAAATTCTGATTTATTTACTAACTGTAATTTTAGAAAATCAGGATGTTCCGATTTTTAGATTTTGAAAGTAAAAAACAAGACTGTCCCGGCTGAATTGGGATGGCTGGCAAGTATGATAACCACACAAGAGACCCACTCAGTAACATATTTATTCTGTAGCAATCACTGCTCCATTTACAAGGATTTTACTGTGGGGGAGTCCCAAAACCTCCACCTCCACCACCACCACCGCGACCACGACCAAATCCACCACGCTGAAAGGAAATTAAAAATTATTAGTATTTTTATTTTTCAGCTTATCCTTTCAAAGAAACCCCAGAGTCTTCCATCTGGTGAACAGTATGAACCTTAGACACAGTTTACAGATTGTGCTACATTATATGGAAGGATGAAGTCTTTGTTCTAGAGCTTCATTAGGAATCTTTGCAGAACCAGTAAATATAGTCTCATTTGACAAATCTTGTTTGTTTTTTTGTTTATTATCATCTGTTAAACCTATGAATGGGCTTTTTGAACTGAAAACTTTTTTGATTATTTGATGAGCATTGTATCTTTGATATTGTACAAATAAGACAAAACACCATTTGAGAAACTTTTACTTAAAAAAATGTGACTCAAACGTATATAGTTAAAACATCTGTTTGTATGAAAATGTCTATTGCTGGAGTTGGTTGTATAGAACTACAAGTCCCTTTTCTAGAGCTGTTTAATCCTTTCAGCCAAGTCAGTATATCAACATCAATCTTATCCTTAATTTCATTTACAGCACTTTGATGCACATTTTACAAAGCCTCACTGCACTTACAATTGAAAATAGAATCTGCTTTTGGCCTAAAAGCTCACAATATTAAGTACTAGCTTATACAAGTACATATAACAATAACAGGTAAATATTATAAATAAATGCTTACCGTACGGTAAAAATACTAAATTACTGAATTTAAAAACACACGTGCTAAATATTTTAGTGTATTTCGAATAAACTATAAAAAAGCATCCTGCATCCTTATCACATGGATATCAAGATAAGTAGTTTGGTGATGAGAAGAAAAAACCAATCAGAAACAAAACAAAAATTTCTGATGAATTACAAAATTCTCCCAGCTTGTTTTTAAGAAATGTATGCAGACTGGTAAGGAGAATTTAACAACACATCACTTGACACATTTTGGGACTAAAAAGGTTAATCCAAAACAACAACCAAAGTAAACAATTTATTTTCTATTACACACAACTTACAAATTCTGGTTGAAATCCAGCTCCTGCACCCCCCTTGGGCTCCGAACCAGCGGCAGGTCCTCGCCTGTACGAGTCCCGGTCAGCAGACTCCCCAGGGCCACTGGGCCGTGGAGCATCAAAACCTGTTGAGAAAAAGGCAGTGGCTCATCATCAATCTTAGCTATAACAAGCTGCTAGTCTGGCTAACCATCGTACGGAAAAGGGTTATTCTGCCACCTGATCGTTTCTAAAACATGCTCATTCTTTATAACCATACTCATTGGACATGTTTTTTGTAATGCAACCTTCAAATATGGTTTGGGTGGCCTAATTTGAGAAAGATTGAAAACAGATTATATTTATGATCACTGATTACAGAAGTAAATTTAGCACTGACTTGTGTAAAACTTTATTTTTAACAACTGCAAATTATTTGCTTTCCACTGGTGTACAAACCTTTTGGTCTGGGTCGTGCTGTTTCCGTTCTGGACTGTCGCTTCAGTGTGGAAGGTACGATCTCTGGCGGAAGGTGCAGATAATCTCGCAGATATGTTATTCCTTTTGAGTTTGAAAGCAAGGAGAAAGAAGCAACAGTTACACATGCAAGCAATTAGCACTGAAAACCAGAATGGACAACTCAGATTTCATTGGGGCAATAATCTAACAAAGCAACCTTGGGTAGTAAAGAAACAGACTCTATTTTGTTTGGGGGGGGGGGTAACCATTAAGGTTTGGCCGCTCAGCACTAATAAACAGATATAGTTATTATTAAATTTGTTAAGTTAAAGTGCTGTACAGATATCCCAAGTAATTCCTTCTGAGCGATAGCCCAAAAAAAGAAATGGGCCCACACGGAGAAAGAGAGAAAATCTCTGACCCCAACGGGAATTGAACCCACAACCTCCAGAACAGATCGCTGTTGCTCTATCAATTGAGCTACAAGCCAGCTGGGAGCTGGCCGTGGGTAATTAAGATGGTAATGTGTGGCAATGAACACATGAGTGAGGGGGTAACCATTAAGGTTTGGTCACTTAGCACTAAAAAGCAGATATACCGGTAGTTACTTTGTTTGGGCTTCATCAACAAAATAGCTTCTAGAGGTATAGCTGAATGCTTTTGTAATTAGTGTGCTTCATTGTCAATGATTGTCTAAAAAAAGTTTTGTATTTTGACTTGTAACAATATCCATCTATAAATGACAACTCAACTAAATTGTGTTAAAAAATGTTAGAAAAACAGAAAATTATTAGCCACTTCATACCTTCATTGGTCAGATACCAGTAGAAATGTTGCCAGGAAAACTGCTCAGAGACATATCCTCGGGACTTCAGGGACTGCACATGAAGCCAAAATATAAGTAATAAGATAGCAACATGGTAAAATATTAAACTGAAAAATGTTGAAACCAAATCAATTTGCTTCATAACCTTGTAAACAAATTTACTATAAAATTTAAATGTTGAGTTCTGGGTCTTACCGTGAGAGCTTTGATGACCTGCAGGTTTGGAACTGTTTCAAGATCAGTATGCTTTGGAGCATTGAAGTCTTTCTTTGCCACAATAACACCCTCCTTGAACAAGTGTTCATATATGGCAACTCTATTCTTCTTTGGAATGAGCATGCTACAATGGGTTCAAATGTTTAAAGGGTCAGTCAAATATGATAACTCTATTTTTCTTTTAAACAAATATGTTGTAATTGGTTTAAAGAGTCAGTCATATATGCATACTCTGTTCTTCTTTGGAATGAGAATGCTCTGATGGTTCCAAGGTTCAAACTGTAAGGTCATACATGCCAACTCCATTCATATTAGAATAAGCATACGACAGCAAAAGCGTAACAAAGGTAAAATAACTGAAATGAATCCAAGTACGAATATGTCACTCTCAGTGAAACTAAAATAGAAGTTATACTTATATGACAGGTACAAAACCTTACAAGTTCAGATTGGATTAATAAAACCTGGATTAGATTAATACAACCAATATCAAAACAATAAAAGCTGGATCAGATCAATAAAATGCGGGTCAAAAAAATACAACAAGGATTAGATCAATAATCTTAATGCCTAAATTAAAAACAACAAAACCTGGATCGGAACAACAAAATGTTTTTGGCTTTCATTTTGTGTTTTCCAAGCTCCTGTAAACCTTTCTCAACGATCCAGTCCTGGATTTAATGTTTTTATCCGGGTCTTACTGATTTGATCCAAGTTTTATTAGTTTATTTTGCTCCAGGTTTTAGCGATCCCATCCGACCAGGGTTTGTACCTCTCCACGACAACCTGCACAACGCTGCATTTTCTGATTTTGTTACACAAAATGACAAATACACGCTTGATCATGTTGGTGATTGCCGCCAAATGGCAGGTTTGCAATTTTGAAAACGAGGAAAAGCCACTGAAAGTCTTCGAAAACTAGTTGGCTTCCCCTGTTTTTAAATTGTCATCTGTCTTGTAGAAATTTTGTGGTCGAATGAAACTGAATATATGAAACGTGTTGAAACTATCTCCTTATTACCTACTAATGCGAACTTTTCGAACCAAAATAAAACTAGATTAAGCATTTTCAGTCATTTCTCATTCCATTACTTTATTTAAAAGAATATTTTCTAAAAAGATGCCTTAGTTTTACGTTGGATAATATTTCATACTTCACTTACATCAAAATCAAAGATGGTCACCACAGAAAAAGAGGTCGTCTTGCGCATGCGCGATAGTTTTGGCGTGTAAGCAAGCTTTGCGACCACGCGACCACGAGCTTCGGATAAAAAATGGCGGACAAAGGAAATAAAGTAAGGTTTCCTTAAAAAGAACGCGCAAAATGTTCTTAAACTGTGTCAGAATTGGAAAGCAAATACACCGAAGCAGAACGTATGAACAATCAAAGCTCATCGGAAGGAAGTATCCCGTTTACCTTTGGAAACCTTGACAATAACATCGGCAATTTGACCACGCTTGCAACAACAAGCTCAACAAAGTCAAAGTGCTCGACTTTTTCAAATTGCTCTCAGCCTGTAACGGTTAATAACATCGGCCCATCAGACAGAGGTAACCAGCAGACGAGTGCAGCAAGTCCTGCTAATTCTGGAGCCAGCGACAGTGAACCCACCTTCAGAAGAAGAACCTCTACAAGCTCAGACGCCGGAATTTCGCAAGCGGACAAACTTTTGAAAACTCTGCAGTTCCGCAATCCAGGCCCGCAGCTCTCTTCCTTTGATCCGGACAAGAGCAAGCGAGAAATGCGGAAGTTGAAGAGACTAGTGCAGAAGGAACAAGCTTCAAAACGTAGAAAAAGGCAAACGCCTAAAAAGCAAACATTCCATGACGAGTACGGTATCCGAATTTCAGACAAGCGTGATGTCTGTGACTGTCAGAACCCAGATTGCCCTGGGTGTCACTTTCCTTGCCCCTCATGTGGCTCAGAGAAATGTGGGGTGGAGTGTCGGTGTGGCCGGCAATGGACATATGATGGAGAAGTTGATTTTCAGACTCCAACTTCACGGCAGATGTTATCAAATACTCGCTATAACTTAAGCAAATGAAGAATTCAGAAGCTAGTTTATAGAATGATTCAAACATTGTATTAACTACTTTTGAGTTTCACAACTGTGTGTTGTCATTGTGTTGTCCTCAAAGTTGAAAGTTACCATAGTAGTTTACAGTCATTGTTTCAATAATGAGCTGAACTAGACTAAATTGCTGAAACACAATTCAGGGATGGAATCTGAAATTATTGAAAGTGGGGGAGAGAAAAGTGCGGCAATGTTCCAAAAGATGTACATTTCAGTTATTTTTCTTATAGATTGTTTGCAAGAATGCCGACAAAAAGGGGTCTGCAGCCCCCTTGGCCCCTTCCCTAAATTCCCCCTGGATTGTCATTTAGTAAGTGTACTTAAGAAGCTTGCTTTGATTTCAGAATTGCTGGATATTTTTTTAGATTTGAAATGGGAATGGTCGAGCAGAATTTACTTAGCAATTCTGCCCCATAATGTTGTTTTTGAAATGGTTGTAAGTATTATTGAGATGTAACCTATTGGGTCACTATTTATAGAAACAGGCTGATGCTACATGTGAAATACCATTGACATTAAATGTTGATTTTGCCATTTGTGTTTTGGTGTCTGAATGCACTTATTAGATACAAATATCACCCCCTGGTTTTAATTTACAATTGTAAAATTAAAATTAAATGCCTCAGCATTCAATAGTCATTTTTCTGGTTTGGTTTCATTTGTATTTTCAGTTTGGGTATTTTTATCAATATGGTTTTTGGTCTGGGCTTTGAAACTGACCATAATTCTCATCTCCCCATACCCTGTCCCCCCCTAAATTCTTGCTGGCTGCCTGTGATGTCATGTCCGCTTGGCTCGTTACGGAGTCACGCGCATGGAGGACAAAAAACAGCCATAAAACCAGAGCAAAGGAGTGAAAACTAAGCTTTGGAATCGTGAACAAGAATACCGCTTTCTTGTGCTGTTCTTAATCTTGGCTGTTCTCGAATACGCGTGTTTGCAGAAGGACAGCAATTGAAATGTTTGCCCTCCATATTCTGAAAACCGGAAGTGAGCCCGCAAAGTCAGGTGACTGCAACCCATGAGTGGCCAAAAATATTTCAATAACCAAGTCAGTAATTGCTTTTTATCCCAAATGCGGAAATAAAATTTTGTGTTTGGGCACTGCCCATGCCAACCTCGTCCCCAGGGCTTTTCCCTAGCAAAATCGAGGGGTGGGGAAAAGCCCTGGGAACGAGATTGACCCCAAGCTTACAGTTGGAGCTGTATGAAAACTCCGAAAACTTCAAACGGTTTATAAGACTTTGTATAGGACTACACTCGATTTCTCAAAACCTCGCCGACACTGGTCTAAACCTTGAATTCCAAACTCACAACGGATTGGTCCCAAAATGTTTGACATGTTAGCCACCTTTTTTTTCAACTTGTAGCAAAATGTGTCTGTTCAACATAACCAGTCTTTCTCCAGGGGCGGATCCAGAAATTTCGGAAATGAGGGACATGGACCTGCAATTATGGAAAGGGAGGACCGAAAAAAGATATCCGCGTTCCAAGAGAAATATAGTCCAGTACCTGCACTCTCCCTACCCCCTCCCGCCTGGGGCTGGACTCGGCGAGGGAAGAGAGAGTCCAGGATCACTTGCCTGCGCATGCGTCAGGTTTTAGCCAGTCACAGCAAACGTTTGCCCAGTCTTTCCCCGTCACGGCCGCACGTATAGCCTTTTGCTGTCCTTCTTTTAGTGAAAACAGTAAATTGCACTTTCTAAAAGAGTAATCAACTGCTTTCAGAAACTTTTCATCGAACGAGACTGAAGAATCCGCCATTTTCAAACGAGGACTACTCTTTCCTATATTTGGCAAATGCTACCTAATATGGTTATTATATAAGAGTTTATATAATATCCTGACGTATGAGCAGGCAAGTGATCCTGGACTTTCTCTTCCCTCGCCGGGTCCAACCCCTATATAGGGCGGAGGTAGGGAGATTACAGGTACTGGACTAAGAGAAATACGTTTTTTCAGAATTTTCTTATCAAATATTTCTGAAATTACCGACGAAAGGGGGCCCGTCCCTATTCCCCCACCTCCACCTCCCATCCCACCCGAAATTCGCCCCTGTTTTCAGTCGGTGAAATTAGACTTCCTGTATGAATATTTATTAAATTAAATAAATAAATAAATAAGTTGTTTCAGCTTTCTTAGTATTCAGTTAAAGGGGCTGTCTGGTCTAGAGTTGCTTAGTTGTTATGAAGATCCTGATGATAAGTTATTTTAAAAAAAGTCAGTTGACTCATGATCATAAGGGGCTGGTGCTTATTTCCGGTATCTGTAGTGTTAAGCGGATAAGGTGAGTCTGTGACTCCCCCTGGACGGGACACTAACCCACTGAAGTCCCCAGCAGAAGGTCGTACTCATTTATCAAGCTGCGTTTATTGGAACAAGTAGAGTAAAGTGGCTTGCTCAAGGACACAACACAGTGGTCGGGCCGGGGTTCCAACTAAAATGATGAGAGGTTTAGTTTGGGTAAAAACATTTGCTTTTAGCAAGGACTTGTCACTCTTCCGATAGTACCTGGTGGTCTTCCTTTTTAATTTTTTGTTTTTCTAAAATAAAAAAAACCCTACAAATTCTCAATTTCTCATTTCTCTTCCTTCTCTCCCTTTTCCCTCCTCCAAATTATCTTAATTTTGTCAACTTTTATCAATTACAGCCAGCACTGTGCGTCTATGAATTAACTGTGGGCTCTTCAAATTTAAGGTGAAACTAAACATATTTACAATATTTTGTTTTTACTCAAATGTAATCCGGCTTTAAACAATCTTCTAACAAAGCAACCAAAAAGGAAAAGGATATCTATTTTTGTGTTTCGTTTTGTTGTACTTTGTACAGATTTTAAAAGTTCCTATTACACTTTCCTTATTGTCACCTTTATTTACCTTATTTTTCGTTAATGTTTTTGACTTATTGCTGTCTTGCGCAACTGTATAAAATGTCAGAAGATCTCATATAATTTTAACAAATTGACTGCAATTGGTTGATTGATTGATTGATTGGTTAACCACTTTTGGCTGAAAACGTCGCTTGGCTCTTAAACATATACAAAAAACACTAAAATTTCTTTCAGTGTTTAAATTAAATTAAACCCTGAAGCTGTCGGTGACAAGGTATAATATGTTTAATGTCTTTGTTCCTGTTCAGCAAATGCTGCAGGAGCGATAGATTACATGCTATTCATTTTATATAAATGGACAAACGTTGTTGAGATTTTTAAAAATCTCTCAACCAAATAAAACTCACGTATATAACCTTAATATATTTTAGGTTTTGCATTATATAAAAATCTACACTACCAGTTATTGTTTCAGAAAATGACAGAATAGGTTATGAAAACACCTGGTAATTTAACCTTGATTCTTCGATTGAAAATGCACGTTCGCCCTGGTATGGACGTTAAGCAACTGAAATACTTAATCCCGCAGATTTTTATTTGCCGATTTTTAATAATTATAAACTGGAAGTTTTTATAAACGCAAATCTCATATCATAACCTTTTGTAAGTCTCTTTGTACAGCATTAAGCTTTCTTTTACAATAATGGATCCGGCTTCGTAAATGTTTTTTATTTTAAAGTGACTATGAAATGAAGTTTTTGACCTAATTTTTTTACAGTCTCAGAAACGGTGGTATACGTAAACCTTTTTCTGTTAAATTAGAGATTTAAAGAAGGTCGAGAACATTCAGTTTTGGCTATCGAAAGTTGAGAACGGCGTGCGGCACGCCACCATGGCTGGTGACGTCATAAGTTGTGTTTCGCCAAAAACGCTCGTCTGCACAGTTGTCTGTATAAAAGTACATCTGTTATCTTGGCCTCATGCGGCTTAAGGCACAAGAAGAAGAGAGAGAGACATCTCTTATTTCACACTCAATCTTGGCTTCATGTTCGAATTTTTCACCATGTTCTTAATAGTAGTAAAAAAAATTAGAGTAAAATCACTTACTGGAAACACGAAAGAATACGCAACGAGCGACGTTGCGACCATCTCACATGAAGCTCAGGCACGGACTGTCTCATGCGTGGGATCGCGCGCTCATGGGCGTTAAGGGCCGTATGTCACGTGACAAGACGGCAGTTGCCTGATGAAGACCATGTGAGATGGCCGCAATGTCGCTCGTTGCGTATTCTTTCGTGTTTCCAGTAAGCGATTTACTCTAATTTCTTTTCTTTTACTAGTTCAACAACTGGATGAATAACAATATTCATAATCGTTCTTAACAGTAGTTGCATGAGCAAAATCTCCGTTTCACAACTTATGATGTCACATAGCCGTGTATGTCTAGTGGCTTTCTTAAAAATCGCAATTTTCAAACTACCGCAACATGCAGTGCGCCTCACATATTGGCTGGAATTAAATTTTGCAAAATGAAAAAATGAAGTATTAAGTAACTTCTAACGTTGTCAGTTTTCATTTCATGCAACCTTGTTCCCAGGACTTTTCCCTAGCAAAATGGAGCAGCAGCTGATTCGTTCTGAGGCATGCTAAATTATTACAACCAAGATTTTGGAGTGTTCGTTGATCACATGACCAGCCAACGCCTTTTCTGCCTCTCCATTTTGCTAGGGAACAGCTCTGAGAACAAGGTTGCATTTCATTGGCACTTTAAACTGATTCAGTATATTGTGAAAACTGCATGCTGTGAAAATCATTTCATAAAGAAAAATACTACGTGGGTCAGGGTCAAAATATTAATTTATATTTTAAGTAGTTTGCCCGCGAATGAGTAATTTGAACAGTTTTTGCACGAGAAAATAAAACTTATATCTTGAAGCCACCAGGCGATTCTCTTCAGTTTATCTCAAGAATTTTTTGTAATATTCGGAAAGTTTCGGTAAATCTTCAGAAATTTTCGGAAATGAAAAGTCATTTCTTTAAGTTCCAGTGTGATTTTCTTTTCATTATATTCATAGACAAAAAGGCAAATTCAATTTGAAAAATCTTTGGAAAATCCTCGGAAACCTTTGGAAATTTCCGAAAAATCTTTCAGAAAGTTTTTTTCCGATTCTTGAACACTTTTGGTCTTCCGAAATATAAGTCCCGGATGCATGTAGTTTCGTATGTGGTTTTTGTTATGAGCCGGGCGTATTTTGAAACAAAATCACTCTTGTCTATAAAGTAATATAATCTGTGTAACTCTTATAATATAAAGCAAAATAATATTTTATAGAATAATGAGTTTGTTTCAAATAAAGCATGTTTAGATTGTAATGTGGTAATCGGGTACAGATAGAGGAAATTGTTTTCGCTTTGTGTAAACAAGTTTCACCTGCGAGCCTATCTTAATATTTCCAACTGTGTCGTGGTGATCTTTTAGTTATTATTCCACACAAACATTTCAAATGTAGATAACCAATCTTGCGACTGACGCCAGGGAGCTAAAGCTGGTCTTGACTGAATACGATTGAAGAGGTCCAGGGCTGGATTTTTAAGATATCCGCCTATATATAAAAGCCAGGTTTTCTATCAGTTTCTGGCAGGCAGGTGATTTTGCTGGCTTAACTATACAGATAGTCAACATCATATGTAACCAAGGTGTAACTCAAACAAAAAGACATAAAATCAAACTCTTCGGTAACTGATCAACTGCGTCTTCAGCACGTCCTTGTAGAATGAATGGAACTCGGCGACCAACACTATTTATGGAGATCGAAAAAAGAGGAACGGAACTCATAGCTGTTGAATCATGTGTTTTTCTGCTTCTAACAACGTCAGCGTGTATTGGGAACATATTCGTGATACTGGCGGTGTACCGGAACAGAATCCTTCGGACGGTGACTAATATGTACATAGTATCGCTGGCACTAACAGACTTTCTAATGGCTGTTTTGGTTCTATCAGTTGGAGCTATCGTCTCGATTGCCAATCGACGTGTGTTTGGGGACTTTGGTTGTCAACTCTACCACAGTGTTTCGTATTGTTTAGGAGGAATTTCTCTGTTAAACCTCGGATTACTTGCTGTAAATCGCTACGTTCGAGTAGTTAAGCCCGCTCTTTACCCCAAAATTTTCACCAAACGTAAAACACTTTTCATGATTATCTGCGCGTGGCTGGTGACAATTTTTGTCGATGCGACATTTTTCAAAATATCTGGAATGAATTTCAGCCCTTTTCCGCAAAATCCCACATTGTGTTTTCTTAGCTATGCTTCCAAATCAATTTCCACGGTTTCAAACGTAATTCACGGATTTTATGTGCTGTTCCCAAGTTTGGTGATATTCGTGTGCTATGCTAAGGTTTTCCGTACAGTTAAGGAACACAACAGGATGGTTGGGCCCTCGTTGAGGGTTGCAAGCTCAACGCATGCGCACGGGGTTGAAGAAGCCAAGATGACAAAGTTACTCGCAGTCATGCTTGTTGGGTTCTATCTGTGTTGGTTACCTCTTTTCATTACTCGTGTACTGCAGATATTTAATGCAATCGCTCAGGAGGCTCTCATTTACTACAACTTCTACTTCTATTTCCCAGCATACGCTAGTAGTGTTATCAACCCGATAATTTACATAACCATGAGTCAGCAATTTAGGAGGGAGTTTCACAAGATATTGTGCGCTCAGTTGTGTCATAATCCAAATGAACTTCTCAGCTCTATTTCAAACAACGTTTTCACTCTAAGATCAGGGCAATCATTTGTAGCGAGCCCGCAAACTGTTAAGGTAGCGTACATCGAATTAAATCAACTACCAAGAGTAGTAGGAGCGGGGCTGGAACTAGAATAAATCTATAAATTGCCTGATCTCAGAAGTTAACTTTTATGTTATTTATCAAGGGAATAGTAAGAGAAGTGGTTGAGTTCAACAAGACGTTCCGCCAATCATTTATGTCAATCTTATATGAATTTCAAACCGGTTTATTAAGGTATATTCCGCTTGGCATGGAACATAAAAAATGAAGTTCGTAACGTGAGTACAATATCAATACAATAGCATTTAAAAGTGAACTTATATATATATCCCTTGATCAAACAAAAGTTAAAAATCGGCCTGCAGCCCAAATTTAAGTAGACGAATAATGATAATATTAAAATGATACAGCAAAGAGCGGCTCATTGCGTATGCAGCAATTACGACAGAGAGGATAGCATAATCAACAAGATCTGAATAAACTTGGATGGCATACAGTAAAAGCCCACGTGTATAAGAACTTTATTCTTTCAAATTTGTTTTCAATAGGTTCTCAATTACTTAATTTGATATCTATTCATATCTCATAATGATGTTAATGATGGTCAATTATTTCCCAATTTCAGCTTGTAGGTTCCTGATATACTAGAATCCTATACTTTGGTTTTTACCGTAGTATACAACATGGGACCGT
>JANSTQ010145950.1:0-12297 GCA_026167885.1 Bergia puertoricense
TTCTCACACAATTAAAATCCAGAATTTTGACCATCAAAATTGGAGTGATTTTTTTGTATAAGAACCTATTTTTCTTTTTCAGGCTGAACAGGTTCTTATATGTGACTGTCCATGTGAAAACCTGTATAAATGCACTTCGAACACGAACAAGTTCGTTTCAAACGAGGGGCGTTCACCAATAAATGCGTTCGAATGCACCAAGGTGTGAACACGAACGCGTTTGAACGCAGGTCGAATGCAGGTCAATCAAGCCTTCATTTGTTTTCAAACGCACTGCGTTTTTTTCGAACGCACTTCGAGGTCGTTCGATATAGCTGTTTCTTCTGCCGTCTGTTTTCAGGAACGTCAATCACTCCGTAAATTTTTATTGTTGCAAAATATCTCCATTTCGATGAACTGTATCACTGAAGCTGGGACGCTTTGCTTTTTTATTTTGTGCGAAATTTGAATTTAGGGCGTAGCTCAACTTTCAAGTAATAATTTCTTCATAATTATCCAACTACAAAGTCAAGTTTCCGTGAACTGCTGAAGTAATTTTTTTTAGTAAACAAACATCGATACATCCGATGACGGCAGTTTTGTAAAACAAATCTCATCATTTTGGGATGTCTTAGTCATCAGTCCCCGGAAACTAGCCTTTTTTCTCTGTTCAAATTTTCAAGAACACACATGTTCACGTTATCCTTGCAGAGTATCATTTTCAACTTCGGTAAATTGTGTCAGCAAAAATGAAAATCTTGTGTGAAAAACTTGCTCAACTTTGATATTCAGCACGTGCAGACTAAAAAGGGTTGACCTATCAAAAATGTAGCCAATAGGAATTGAAGGTGTAATGGACCACAAAACCACAACAGACAAGAAAACCCCCAAACGAAGATAAACAGTCACGTACTGGCGAGATCAGAGAAGCTTTCTGGGCCATTTTGCCCTAATTTATTTTGCAAAAAGCTATCATCACTTGAAAGAGGAAAAAAACGATCATATCGATTCCGCGAAACATGCCACTTGAATATTTTGGTGCAAAAGTATCCCGCCTGCAGGAGTGACGGGAGACTCCGATATTTTGAGTTTGACATTTTTATCTCAAGTTCTTGAGTTTGTCTTGTAAAAAAACGTGGTACAACTGATAATTTAAAAAAAATTACATGTACTTATATCAAATTCTTTCTTCCTCAGGAAATTATCATTCAGTTCACTTGGATTTTTGGATAAAAGTGTCTGGAGTTCCAAATGATGGCACAAGTAAACTCTGTTACTGTGTTGATGACTGTTGGTTTTTAACACACTACTTGAGTTCGTTTCAAACACACTTGCACGTTCGTTCTGAACGAGGTGCATTCGCCGAAAAACGCATTCTAACGCAGTAAGGTGTGAACACGAACGCATTCGAATGCAGACTACATTTGTTTCAAACGCAGCTGCGTTTTTTCTTTTGTCTTTAATTGCTCTAACGCGAACGCATTCGAAGTGCGTTTATACAGGTTTTCATATGGACAGTCACATATTTTTGGGTATTTAAAAGCCAAATTTCAGCCTGTAGGTTCTTAAATCACTTGGTTCTTATATGCAGGTTTTCACTGTAATACATATGTTCCTAATGCAATGAAATCAGAAGACACACTTAAGGCACCTGGCTCCCTAGGATTTTTACAGAGATTACCATTTTGATGATAAGTAGTGCTTGTGTGTCACTAGATTTTTCCTTTAGCCCATCATGCCTAGATAATCACACATTTGCAAACTAAACGCATTAAAAGCTTTTGCTCATTATCAAACCCTTGGCCTGACCTATTGCTATGGCAACAAAGCTTTTTAAAATGCGACCAAAAATTTAAATAAAGGACTGCAAAACAAAGCTTGGTATATTTATTAATCGACTGGAGGAACTGAATGTCCTTTCTACAGAAATTCTCACTTGCACACGACTGACGTATACAACACTTTGTCAAGCAAAAATATACAAATTTCAAAGTCAGGCAGCAAGAAGATAAATTTTAAGGACTTTTCATGGACTTTTGCATTTTTTCATGTTTTTTTAAGAACTTTTGAGTACTTAAATTTTGAAAACAAACATTTAAGGACTTTCATGGTTCTTAAGAACCTGTACAAACCCTGTTTCACTTACCCTGTGGCTGTAGCTCCTGTTGCTCCATATTGGCCGTAACCAACTGCTTGGTCTAAAGAAATGGAAACCAGTCACTGTTCAGCCCCAAAAATATATGACAAGCTGCTAAATTCTCTTAACCAGTCACCATACTATCCTTTTTAATAAAGTGGGAGAAACAAACAATTGATTCATCTTGGAGAGTTAATTGTATGTGATCAACATCTTTAATTTTGTAACAGGCTAACTTCTAAAAAGTAGTAATACTGTATCGAGAAGAAAGATTTTCATAATTAGCTTGGGTTGAAAGGGTTAAAATCTTGTGGTAGAATGCTGTCCACAAAATACATCAATTTTCAAAATTTACTATAAGTGTAATCACCATTATCAGTATTGGTGCTATTAACCAAGGTTATCTAGATAAAATGTTGAAAAGTCTGTGGTGAAAGGTTACTGTATCCATAACTCTGAAAATATATACAAATTATTCCTCTGCAATAACTAAGAACATCAGAGAGCAATGGCTTCCACATTGAGAAAGACAACACGTTCATGTAAATATGTCTATACTTCATGCTGCTCTCCCTGTAGTGTCCTTTTCTCATCAAGATGATGTTTCTAATTTATGTCTGTCATTTGCAACAGGTTAGTCTGGTTTTCAATTTTGAAAACTTGGCACTGTCAATGAATTGGCACCAAATTCACAAATAACACTGAAGAAAGCAGCAAATCGGAGTACAGCTTTATGGGGTTCCATACTACAATTCTGTTAAACTTAAAGAAAATCCAAGGGACTTGGCATCTAGCCTGCATGTGACACTTCAGAGTTTGGCACGATCTGACTAGCATGGATAAATGCCACAAATTGAAATAAATATTGCGAAACAGATAAACGAGCCAATATACGTTTCTGTTCCACATTGATACTGTACTGCTATACATTTTCTTAAGATTACCAAGACAAAATAGAACTTTAACATGCGCTTTTAAAAAACAAATTGGTATATCACTGATCAGATCTGACTTTCAAGCTTTCTCAGTTTCTGCTCTGACAACGCTGCGACTGTCAGATCGCGAAAGCAATACGAGTAAAAGAAGGAAAATTACTATCATTTTTGTGATTATCAATATTACTTAGTATAAAAATGAGTTAGAACGATACTTACAATTTGGATCTGCCATCACGCTCTTGATAAACGTCAATTTTCCTTTGTAAATTAACAAAAAATATGTCTCAAGCACTAACAAAGATGGCTTCCCCTTCCGTTCATATCACATGGCACAAACTGGAAGACACGCGGCGCCTCGTTCTGATGTTTGGAAAGATCCTCATTTTAAGGAGTGCAGATGTCAGATAAATAATAGACCCTCCAAACTTTTGGGAGTTTTGAACTAAAAAAAGCCAAAACAAAAGCTAATATGTGAAATTATTTCTTTGACAATCATTCCAAAAATGCAAAAAATACATTTATTTTGGATAATGTTTTTACAGGAAGAGTTGTGTCCTTTGCGGAGAGGGGGCTAAAGTTGTGTTGCTCTACGCGCTCCTTTTCAGTGTGGGCCTGTTGAAGTTTTGGCGGTGACGAAAAAGGAAACATCAATCATGGTGGAAACTGAATGTTTGTGGTGATGACTTGAATAATTTTATGCTTGACAACTCAGTTTCCGTGTATATTTTTGCCAGTTATCTTGGTAATGGGTGCTGGTGGTTTGAATGGGGAACTGAGGACTTACTCGAACGATATTGATCCTCGATTACGTTGCAATATTCAGAGATTCACAAGAGAGTTTGCAGCATCGAGCAATTCGACTGTGAACTCGAATCCTTTGAATATATCTTCTTCTTCTGAAAGTCCTTCATATCCAGCAAGTAATTCTGATCAAGAGAACAGCGAACAAAACATGACTTGTGAAGACTGCGGTGTAAACTTTACTCTCTTTAAGCGAAAGGTAATGACATAAATTTTGTTTTTTCCTCATGCTAAAGACGCTTGGTCAGTTGATAAAAATGGTAAAGTTGTTCCAGCTAGACATACTGTATATCAGTCATTTTGTTATCATAACTACCAGACAGTTTCTTTTTTATATCATTCTTCTAGTAAACGTATTTGGTACCTTAAACATTTTCAGTCAGCGAAAAGAAAATGCTTTTGACTTAGGTCAAAAATTGTCAACGTGAGAAGCTCCCAATATTTGACCATTTACGATTTCTTCTTGAAGCTTGGGAACATGTTCAAAGTTTTAAGCTTATGGAAGGAAATGTGGTATTTTAAATCACTATGCTTTTATGATTTGGTCAGGTAAACTTATTGCTGACTGCATACTTTTGATTCAGGACTTCAATTTTGTGTATTTTTTTCTTATTTGAAGTCTAACATTTAAAAAATTAATTTTAAAAAATCAAAAATGCAGCATGTTAAGAAAGGTAACAACTTTCTCCTTAGACACTAACAAGTGCAGTATGAAATTTATTATTACAATCCATGGATAGGATCATCAGCAATGCCAGAGCAATATTTTAAGTGGGGGGAGGGGGGGAGGGAGCTACTCTGGGTGCCAGAGGCAGAGGCGGTTTGAGAATCGCTCATTTGACAGCCAGCAAAGGTGTGAGGTCTAAAGTGAGTGAATTGAACAAGTCGAACCTCTGACATTGGCATACAATCATTAGAAGTCACCTAGCCAATGCTATATACTATCATCTAGTAGCGTTGACTGGTGATAAACACTTTCTAAATGCATCTCCCATTGGCTACTCACAATTCATGCCACATATTTATCAAGTACACTGAAATCCACATGAAGAGTGGTTCTCATTTGCGTTTTGACTGTTGTTGCAGAGATTCCAACCCTCCCGATTTTACCAGGAGTCTCCTGATTTTTGGTGCAATCTCCTTATTTTTATCTAAATCTCCTGATTTTTTGTACAATTGAAAATTGAGGGAAAATTTTTAAAAAACAGTTGCTTTTGAATGATAAATACAGTAAATGGGTCAGTATATTAAAGGAAAATGATCTCAACTTCCTTCTAAAATGCTTTTTTCGATCACACCGTAGCAATGGCTGTGAGCGATCACGCTACTTTGTCTTCTCCAGTCGGAGTTCCTATATCCTGTCCAGTTGCTTTTGCAAAGAGACTGTGGCGAACATTCTCATCCCCAGAACCCATGTTCTTTAATGCCTATAATATAAAGAACTAGGGTGGGTAAATGCTGACATTAAGAGTTTGTGCACTGATTATTGCTTATTATTTAGCTTGTTCCAGTGTGTGCATGAGTGCTAATAAAGGCTGTAATTTATACAAGTAAAAATTTGATGTCTGAAACCTTCAAATTGCACTCAAAACTGCTCTCAAAGTGCAGAAAATGCCATTTCAGAAGACCAAATTTTCAAAAGTTTGCAGGGAGGGGGGGAGGGGGAGTCGGGAATGCACCAGGAAAAATCCCCCTATTTTTAAGCTCCAGGGGTTGGAATCTCTGTTGTTGCAGACTGTGCACAGATCATTTCACAAAAATCCATGACTGCTGACTGAGAATTTTTTTTTCTGGAAGGAAGTATCACTTTTGCAGAAGCTGTCAAATTTTAATTTCCGAATATTAGTGTCTTAAAGCTGGAGCAGATAATCACTGTCACAGTTTGTTTTCAAGAGGGACGTGTTTGCAGTTCTTCTGACTGGTTTCGAGAAGACTTAAATTTTCCAAATCAAATGGGAAGTTTTGAGTAGTCTTCAGTGTATAAGGCCAGAGAAACTACTGTTCCAAGCTTATACTGATTACCATTTGCCAGTTACATTTAGTTTCTCTGGTGGAATCTCATTTAAAAGAGGAATACCAACAGCAAGTTTAAGTTTGTCAGGCAAAAACGTTAACAGGAAGGGTGGAGGAATATACAGTTTATGAATTTGTTTGTAAGACTTCACAGTAACGACTCCTGACATATACTGATGTTTTAAAAATTGTAGTGACAAACTTCGAAAGCTTACATGCACAGTTGTGAAGGAACATATTCAAATTAAACTACAATACTGAAACAAATGCATTTAATTTATAATCCATTTATAATGTAGTTCGACATCAGCAGGACCTATTGCAGACAATAAATTCCCTTGCTCTTCATTAGCAGTAGTGTTGCTGGTTGCAGCAAAGCTTGCAAAGAGTGCTTGCCTTTTGATGACAGTTTTGCCATCTTTGCCACAAACATATTTGTTTTCACCTTTTCCTGATATTCCCTCTAATCCCAAAGACAATAGAACACACAGCAACATTTTGCGGTGACAGGTTCCAGGCCCACAGTATAATATAATATCGCTATAACAGCAAAATACAAGTAAACAAATAGTACATGAGCCAGAACCACAATGAGCTGACTCGAGTCTCTTGACACTTAATATACCCATAATTACCATAAACACAAAGAACCATACAAAATCGATTATATAATCGAACACTTGTCCATATAAGGACCTTAAGCAGTACCAAAACCAGGGATTTTAACCCTTCAGTGGTACAGTAAGTATAGGGTTTTCAATAAGAGCTGGTGGTCAGCGAAATTAGCCAGCTAATTCACATGAATTTGCCATCTACTTTCATTGAGAAACCCACACAAGTTTACAAACAACACTGGGCACGAGAAGTCCCCCCTCTGCCAACTCCTTGTCTTTTGCCACATATATTCCAATTCTTATTGAAAACCCTGCAGTGATACTAATAACATTTGGCACAAGAAGTCCCCTCTCAACCTACTCCTCAACTTTTGCCACCTATTCCAATTCTTATTGAAAACCCTGCAGTGATACTAATTACATTTGGCACAAGAAGTCCCCTCTCTGCCAACTCCTCATCTTTTGCCACCTATTCCAATTATTGAAAACCCTGAAGTATCCCTGCCTTCATTAGTATAGGGAACCCCCTCCCTGGTGCTAAATGGACGACTGTTTTCATTCCGTTAACTTTCTATTTTACAATCTTTTAGAATAACTGCAACAGCTGTAAGAAGACCTTCTGTAATGCCTGCTTTAACCAAGGTGCTGAGAATGCTCACCGCTTGTCTGGTAAACATTGTCTTACTTGTCGGGCACTGGCTTCACCAATAATATACAAAGAACAGCTGATGCAGCTGAAAATAAGAAATCTCCAAGCTTATTTACGCTCAGTTCAGGTCTCTTCCGCACAGTGTAAAGAAAAGAGAGACTTGGTAGATCTAATAATCAAACATGCTAAAGCTCGAGGCTCAACGTCAGGCAATTCAGGTTCACAGTATGCATCAAACCAAACTGCACAGTACCAAGATAGTAGCCAATCACAAAACACAAGGAGGCCACAGACAGGAGTGGAGATTCCTTCTGGTCCTTTTGGTGTTCCCCCACAATATGGCCAAGGAGTCAGCCGAGAAACACGTCCCCCACATTCCTCAGTTCAGCAAGTTGATACCTTACTTAATGGTGTAATTTTTGGTCCGAATTCTACACTACCAGGAGTCCCTCAGTATCGTACTCTATATGTACCCCCTAGAGAGAACACAAGCCATCAAAGTGTGCTTACTCAGAGACAGAATCAATCAACAGACGTTTTACCAAACAACCAGGTAAGCAAAATCCAGAAAATCCTTACAAAAACATGCAATGTACATCTTGGTATTAAATATGTTAGTCATTGCCTACCACAGAAAACCCAATTGTTTCAGTTTCTACTGTGATCAGTAGCACAGTTTGCATGTACATTCAGGGTTCAATATTAACCCTGGCCAGATGGCCACAAGGCAATTTTTACCCCTTCAGGCAAACGTGGCACTTTTGAAAAGTGGTGGCCTGATTGGAGCTTCTAAGGATTTCATGCAACAGGCAACATGGCGTTAGAGATAGGTGACAAACTTCCTGCTAATCAACAAAAAGTGACCAGAGTTTACTAAGAACAATTACTAATAAAAACCAACAGTGACATTCCTCTTTCATTGGCTTGTTTTGTGAGGCAACATTTTTCTTTCTTATTAAGTGAATAGTGACAGCAACATCCCCTTGGAGGACCCCCTGATGGGGCCAGCGACTCTTAAAAATTCACTTTATGAATTTTGTCAATGAAAAATACCTGATCAAGTCAATTTTTAATGAATGAGATAAAAATAATTACCGTATAAGAACTCAGTCAACATCAGAGCGGTCATAACCCAGACAGTGCAAACTTATGGTATCCATAAAATCAACAGGGATGATAATGCACAGATTGCCATTATAATATTTAATTAACTTTGGTCACAATTAAATTTTTCACATTTGGCCAGTGTACTTTCATGTTGGACTAGTAGGTTTTGAATTTTACTGGCCAGAATGACCAGTGATATAAAATGCTTAATATCAACTATCCAGAGGAGACTTAATTATAACATTGAATAGGGCTAATTTTAGGGGAGGTGGGACTGCCTATGACAACTTTGCAAATTCATTAAAAGGAAAACACTGAAAAATATCAAATTATCTGTTCTGGAGCACAGAAACCTATTTTGGATCCCCCTTTTCAGCTTTTGGGTAATGTCCCCACCTCACCCCTTCAAAAATTTAGGATCCATCCCTGTTGAAAATATTACTAAATATACAGCAACTATTAGATACATCACATTCAATTTCTCTTTAGAGCAACAGACCATCGGGAAGAACAATAGATGACTTGCAGAATGTGGAACAAATTGACAAACTGTCAGTGAAGGAACTCAAACAGATTCTTACTACCAACTTTGTTGACTTTACGGGTTGCTGTGAAAAACAGGAGTTATTACAACGTGTGAAGCTACTGTGGACATCAAAATATGTGAGCAAAACTAAAGGTAAATAATGTAATGGGTTCTTTTCCTTTATGCACAGATTGTATGAATGTACATGTGTGCAAGGTCAGCTCAGCTGGTAAGATCTCTGACTACCAACCATGAGGTCCCAGGCTTAAGCCTTTACCTGGTTCAGGGTTGGACTTTGTGTAACTCTGTTATCAGTCCAGTAATGAAGGGTATGTCGGGGGACTTAAAACAACCCATACACTTCTTGAAAGAGTTGAATGTCAGTGTTGAGGTCTGTTAGTTACAGCTGGCAAGTAACCCTCCTACAGAGGGGTTGTTTTATGGGTAGATAAGATCAATGTTAAGCTGGAAAAGGGGAGCAACAAAAGTAGCAAATATATGATCTTGATCAAAAACAACTTTTAATTAAAGCACACGAGATATTTTCAAGACTTCCCTGGTTAATCTATACCAAATGCACTTGGATGGAGCATTTGAACATAAAATTTTTTCAGAGCTCAAATGCTCAGCTTTTGCCTTGTTTTCTCCCCTGCCCTCCTTCAGCTTGGCATGCTTAATTATCTGTACCTAAATTATAAAATATGAAAAATACAGTGTATTTATTTAACAAATCTTAATTAAAAGGAATTTTTAAGAGAGATATAACTTGCAGTCATGTTTTATCCTAATACAACATGATCATTCTTGGAGAGGGCAGTGCTCAGCCTTACTCTTAGTGGCAACCGTAGCCCTCAGAAGGAATTATTTGGAATAGATAATTAATTTTTGTATACCAGTAGTACTTCACCTTACAATATTTATATTGCAGTAAATTTATAGTAGTAGCTACTGTATTTATTTTGTTGTTGTAGGTAATAGTAATATCAATATTAACTAGATTTTCTTGTTACTCTTTCAGTTGAAAATTCTGACAGTGGAGCTGCAGGTAGTGAAGAAGAAAATCTTTGTAAAATATGCATGGATGCAGAGATAGACTGTGTGTTACTGGAGTGTGGACATATGGTCACCTGTACGGCATGTGGCAAACAGTTAACAGATTGCCCCATGTGCCGACAGAACATATCAAGGATTGTGCATGTGTTTCGATCATGATATAGAATGATAATAATTTGTATATATTAATTAAATAAGATATGTATGTTAAGTTCCATGTAAACAGCCAAATCTGACCAATATTGCCCAAAGTCATCCAATATCATCTCTAAAGGAATCCCACGTGTTTCATCCCACAATGCTGGATGATTTAAACCAATCATTGTCCAACATGAGAAGTTTGAACCAATCAAATCTGATCCAATATTGCCCAACATAACCAAGGTTGGATGATATTTGACTCACAAATTGTGGGATCTATTTAAAATGGCCTACTGTATATACTTGTGTATACCGGTAAGTGGATCCTACGTACAAGTCACACCCCAATTTTGAAAGTGACTCACAGTTCTTTCACCCTTTTTCGTCATAATCCATTGAACAGCAGTTGACTATAGTTAGGCTTTAGTTATTTTATCATCTATACTAAGCATTTTTGTATAGACTATAGAAAGCTGAATTCTGTTACTATCAATGACACTTGCCCTCTTCCCTAGATTTTTAATTTTTTTAAATTGTGGTCTGATTGACTTAGTACAGTAGACATGGTAAATAATTTATCTTTGAAAGTCATGGATGTCAAAGACCTGTACGTTTTTGTACCTGTGTATAGGTCACACCCCTAATTTTGGAACTCTTGTAGAAAAGTGCATCCTATGTTGTCATGGGTATTTACAGTATCCATTGCATCATATTAAATAGAAAAGTGATTATAACAAAAGTTTCTCATGTACAAGTCAAGATTGATTTTTGGGGTCAATTTTCGTGTTTTAAAAATTTGACTTATACACAAGTATATACGGAACAGTGATTGAAATCTTAGGCTTATGGATCACTGTTGAATGTGAACACAGGAAAAATTCTGCAGCAGTGGAACAGTGGTCGAGGTTTACACTAGTGTCACAAAGCTGTTTGCTCTGATGTCATATTCATTATTCCTAACTATTGTGAGTCTATGGATGAAAAGCTTTCATTTTATCAGGGATTGACTGAACCACTTGCAAATCTGCAAAATGCTAGCATGTTTTCGAAATTTGCGAGTTGAGAAAACTAGTCACTGGCAAATTTCTGCAGGTGGATTCTCACCAAACGTATCTGTACTGTGTAAGTTTTGGAATTCCATGGCATATAATTCTATGATTATTTTCGTCAACAGATCAACGGGCAGGTTTCTCTGCATGTTTGTTTGTTAGTTGTCTCCTGACAATTTATGGTTCATTTGTAGAAATGTACTGGCTATACAAGAACTCTTCAGACTGATTGGTTACCACTGTAAAAAGCAAACCATTGCTTGTTAATTGTTCCAGTCTGCTCAAGGTTGTTATTGCTTTGTTAAAATCAGACTTCCAACTGCCTTTAAAATAATGACACTTTAACACTGAGTGCCACAAAAACTCAAAGTTTTAAGAATAAAAAGAAGACGACAAACTGTAACCTGTTGTATCACATTCTATTTTTGCTGGTGTACTTGAGTATTTTGCTACTGAAAATCTAACCAACTAATAAAGAGTTATTGTAGGTCAAGCCCTGTTTAATACACAAATAACCCAAATCATAAGTATTCGTTTTTACTCCAAAGGGCACTTATTTTTATTTTAGAGCTAACTTCCCAATAATATGGTCAGGAATAGATTGTAAATTCATTTTTTCTGTTGTTTAGTTAAATCGTATTGCAACGCAAAACATACTTTGGACAAAGTTTAATCTTAGGTTTGCCATGCGTTATTTGCTTTTATATGTTCTTTTTATGCAAATAATTTGTCATTAGGCTCATTTAACCCTATTCATACTGGGGGGGGGGGGGGGAGAGAGAGAACTGAAAGTACCCGCGCCATCTTTCAACCTTTTTTGGCAAAAGAACCGTTTCATGTACAAGGCCAGAATTTCGTGACTTTTCCTAAAATTTATCGAGGAACATTTTAGTGTGTCAAACTTCTGTTCCCTAATTACCCCGTTTCCATGGCAACCCATTTTTAAAGGACCTAGGTCATTCTTTTTTCTTCTATTTTCAGAATTTTCTTTGGTTATTCCCATTTTTCCCATTTTATGTGCTTGCATTTTGTGGATTTTGCTTTTTACAGTTCATCCCAACATATTTTCAATCATTTTACGTTTTTACGTTGATTAGTTCATTTTTTTTACGTCATCAAAAAATTCAAGATGGCCGCCAAACAATTTCAAGATGGCGGATTTATGACGTCAAAGCTGACAAAACAATATATCATTAAATTAGTTTCTCTTAATGTTTTACCATGGCAAATTTAGTATTGCCTTTTTATAGTTTTGGAGTTAAAAGCCGCGGGCACTTTCAGCACCCCCCC